>CM020501.1:31565860-31573360 GCA_009823395.1 Thamnaconus septentrionalis | reverse complement strand
TTGGTGACACCCAGAGTGAAACCCTGCCCCCCTTATTCATAGTTCATCTATTTGTCATGAAGAAAAGTTTTTTTTTTTTTTTTAAATGGTTGAAAAAAAACACACTTTTTTTTTTTTTCAACCATTTTGCAAAGCAGCAAAATGCTCCAGAAAATGAAATGATTGAAAGACGCCGTGCTGGAAACAGCCTTGGTCTGGTTTGGTGCGGCCTTGATTCCAACACTAGCGGATTCTTAACCAGCTCCCAGTAATGGAGGTTGACTGGTGTCGGTATTGGTAGGGCGCTGAATGTGAGTCACAGGAGAAACACGATCGGCTGCTCCTGCGTCTCCTTCCACTCACCGCAGTGATTCAAAAGAAAGGTTTTCTAACCAGGGAAACCTGTGCGTTTTCATATCACCTCCTGGGCTTCAATTTCCATCTCCTGCTCTTTGGGGGTGGTTCTGAGTTTAAACAGCCTGGCACCACCACATAGACAGAGGGCACCGCGTCCATGCTGAGGATGGATGGATGGATGGATGGAGCTGGACGGACGACGGTGAATCAAAAGTGAATCACAGTGTGTTGGGCTTCTCCTGCACCGGCGCTAAATATCAAGACACACACTTATGCTAAACTCATCAGGTCCGACAGCCTTTCAGATGTCCGCATTAGAGCCGCTAATCCAATTCCTAGCGATCGCCTTGCAAATCAAATCATGACACACCACTCATATTCAATATCACCAAACCTCCAGCCTTTTAGTTTGGCCTCTCCGAGCAGCATGTAAAAGCTTCATCATGGACCACGCTGATGAAATTACCCTCTATTACCCCCCCCTCCCCTTCTCTTTTTTCTCTCACTCCAACTCTCAATCTCTCCATTCTGTCTGACTTAAAGGAGTGCGTTGATTTAATTTGCTGCAGGACTCATGAGCTACTTAACGCATTCTTGCTCTGTGCACAGGGATTGACTGATTAGGCCTTATCTTGTTATCTGGGTCTGTGGTCGTTTGATAGGCCTGTTTGTTCTCTCACTCCTGCCCCAGTCTCTCCGTCTGTATCCCGTTCCGTCTTCCGTTGCGTAGATGTGATGGCCTGCGGCTCCTCTGTCTGCTCTCCTGCAGTGTGGGAATCAGACGGTGATAAGGATGGATTGTCTTGCACCATCAGAATTAGGAAATTACACAGTTTATCTGTTACAGACACCCCGCCCCCACCACACACACACACACACACACGGGCACACACAGTTGTATCAGTGGACGGAGATGTAGTTTGGTTTTCTCAGAATTTCCTTGAACTGCTCAGCTGCTCTGTTGAGAAAAAGTCTCTGAGAGACGGTGAGAAGGTCAGCCACAGAAAGACATGGTGGTAGAACGTCATACCTCCATATGGATACATGTGAAAAACCTCCTCATGAGGGCGTCAACACCTCAAAGCCATGTTGGAGAGGTTTCTCCAAGTGGAGCTGTTTCCATCAGCAGTTTTTTATGGCTATATTTTTAGGTTTTGCTCAATTCCAGGGGCGATGGAACGCAGCTAGTGACTCTTCACTGGTCATGGTGACAACAACGATGTCTCGTGCTTTATTTTTGTCTCGCCTCAAGCCTTCAGTTGGACGCCCTTTGCTGAAAAGCACCCACTGCACAGTCAAAAATGCGACTTGGGCCTCCTGCAGCCATCGGTTCTCAGTGGACAGAGCACAGAGAGTCAACACACAGGTCCGACAACATACATAACTCACTGATATACACACGTAGCTTTTGCCAATACATGGAAAGTGCTTTAATTCTGTGACTTGAATATGTAATTATTGCAAAATGTAGTCCAGTCAGGTCAAGTGGAGATGTTCTATCCTGCACTGTAAACACTGCAAACCTCTGGAAACAGATGTCCACAAACCTTTCAACGATCAAAGTATCCAAAAAAAAAAAATCTTTGCTAACTTTTTTTTTTTTTTTTTTTAGAATTGCATCAACAATATTTCAAAATCTGGGACACTTTTTTTTTTTTTTGCAGCATTGAGGCTCTTCACTCCCACCCAGGGTGCAACCCTCTCACCCATCACCCCCAACCACCTGCACTGCTGCTCCTCGTCCCTCCCTTCTGCTCTCTGCACTGCCTCCCCACTGTCTGCACTGCAGCGCCTCGTAAACACCCTCCACACAACACTCTCACACACACACACACACACACACACACACCAACCAACATGCACACACCGGCGGCGGCGGCGGCAGGTTCTCTCTAATTACATCCTTGGAGTATTATTAGTCTGGCCAATTAACGCCACTAACAATGCTTGCATTCATTATGTCAAATTACACTGTGCTGACAAAGTGTCAACTCAGCTCGGCTCACCTGCTGCGCCGATCTGCACGTGTGTGTGAGTTCACCGCTGCACCGCTGCCACTTTATTCAATCCTATCTTGCAGATGAAGAATGCCCGGCCGGTTTCTTAAAAGCATGCAAACACACACACACACACACACACACACACACACACGGAAATGCATATTTGTGCATTCAATTAGCACACTTGGTGTAAATGTGTTATTCTGCTGCCTGTTGTTGTGATGGTGCTCTGGTGGCCAGTGGAACCAGCAGGATCAGTGCATTGCTTTATTAAATCATTGATATTGATTCTGTGTGTGTGTGTGTGTGTGTGTGTGTGTGTGTGTGTGTGTGTGTGTGCGCGAACAATGTTATTAAATACTATATTTTAAGCAGAGTTGGATGGCACAGTGGCAGTTGTGATTTGTGTGGCTTAAATGTGATATTGCACACACACACACACACACACACACACACACACATTTTCCCAGCACTGATGAATGATGTGGTGGCGCTGAGAGTTGGGGGGGGGGATTCATCTTAATTAGCATCTTAGTCCTCCAGAGATACTCTTCTCTGCTGGGACACACACACACACACACACACACACACACACACACACACACACACACACACGTAAAAATTGCTTTGAGTTTGTAATATGGCAAATATTTGGTATATTTCAAATCAGGTATCCGCCATTCTACACAGGTCTGCTGAGTCAATTCAACTGGAATTGATTGCTTTTTAACAATGGTGAGACCTGTATAAGAATGCCAGTAGCCACTAGAATTGCGCAAAACCTAAATATGGCCATAATAAAAACTGGTGATGGAAACATCTACTCTTGGAAAAACCTCTCAAATATGGCTTTGAGGTTTTGATGCTCTCATGACATCACATGTATCCATATTCAGGAATATCGCTGAAGTGTCATGGAAACACTTTATTGGCATTTACACGTCAGCGGACGTGACGTACGGGGTCACATGAGTGATAGTGAAATGGCGCGTTATGATTGGACGGAGGAGGAGATGGAATATATTTTACAATTAATCAAAGACAAAAATTGAACAAACATTCTTGACAGCAAACAAACGTAAACAAACAAAAGCAAACGTAATTTGCGAATTACAATTATTACGATTATGCGCTTCACACCATTCAATGGAAACACCTGCAAATCGCAATTGTGCTCTGTCGAAATCTTAGAAATATCGCATTGATTTTGCAAAAAATTGTCATGGAAACGCAGCTTCTGTAAACTTGAGCCACTTTCCCACGGAAATGAGTGGGTCGACGCTGTTTTTTTTTTGTCACGCTGGTAGAATTGATTGTTAAACGTTGTTAAATGGGATCTCTGCCGACCAGAACAGCGACCCTAACAACCAGCGGCCAGAGGAAATCACACAAAACCACCTGCAAGTAGTGGAAAACTCGTCCAAATGAAAGAAATATGATTAATTCAATTATGTGAGAGATAACACTAAATCTGTAGAGTCACCTTGTCTCACCATGTCGTGTTTCCATGGGGACCGCTATCTGTGACGGACCTGCATGCAGCACAGAACTCTGGTTGAACACACACGTGGTTCAGTTTTCATTAAACTGGCTTTGGATGAATCGAATTTTGGTAGCGGAAGGCCACCGTCCAGTTTTAGGGTTATACACAGTGTCATTTTAGTCAATACTAGGATATGCAGCTCATTCATTTGCATGCTTTGCAGCATTATGTATTCTAATGATCACTCCACATTATTAGGAGTATTTGTTGCTTCCTGTTGAGACGGAGCCATGAGAGGAAGACCAGCTTCAATCCTCTTTGTCTCCGGCCGCACTCTCTACCGGCGGAAACATTGTTGCCACCGCTTTGTCAGTTGTATGACTGACAAACAGTGCTTTGGATTTCAGCTATGGCAAGACCAATAAGTGAGAATCCAGTCTTCAAGATCTCACCAGTTCAGCCGCCGTTCAAGCAGAAAGAAAAGAATCAAATAAAAGAAGCTTGAAGAAAGGCTTCTTGTTGTTGGGTAAGGCAATTAGCCGGCTAAGTTGACACCAATAGACGTGCACGTTCATTAGGCATGCGCTGAAATCCAACGATAAATAGACAAACATTCACAATGAAGCAGAGCCGGCGTGCTCTCTTGATAGGCAATTAACTTATTTCAGACACCTCATCAGCAAGTGAGCAAAACCCCCACTTATCAAACACACAAACATGCGCACACATGTCCTCGCAGCTTTGCATATGCAGCGTTCACCCCAGCATTGATATGCAGCGTTAGCGGGAGAAGCTGTTCCCACCGCTCGCGCCTTAGCATGGCGAAATTTGACATGCGCGCGCGCACACACGCCCAGACACACAGACTGCTGGGTGATATCGGGGGGCAGATCATTTGTCAGGAGTCGTGCTGAGTAAAGTAATCACACTCGGGCGTTTAATCACCAAGGAGAACCTGACGACGCTCTTTAATTAACGCAACACTAATTGAAGAGTGCTGGCGAATCACAGCCCTCGGTTCTGTCTGTTATTTGAATGAGTAGGTGCAAAGGATTGTGGGTGAGGAGCCTCAAGCTGCATGTGGGTCAGAGGAAGAAAATGAAGAAGAGGAGAGACTGCAAGGCCAGAAAAATGTGTGTCAAACAAGCTCATAGAGGGAGCACTCAAGGCAAGTTGAAAAAAAAAAAAAAAATTGGACAGATGGTCAATAAGTTTGTTTACAAATAACGCAAAAATAAATGCGATATTTCTAAAATTTCAACAAAGTACAATTTCGACTTGCAGGTGTTTCCATTGAACGGTGTGAAGCACATGAGCCGTAATTACATTTGCTTTTGTTTTCCGTTTGTTTGCCGTCCAGAATGGTTCTTATATTTTTCTCTTTGATGACGTCTCCTCACGCTCTCCGTCCAATCATAACGCGTCATTTTCATTGGTCAGTAAACTGGTCACGTGACCCCGTACGTCACGTCCGCTGACGTGTCGATGCCAAACAAGTGCTTCCATCACACGTTTGTGATATTCCTCTGTATGGCTGCGTGTGAAGAACCACCTGATGAGAGCGGCAAAACCTCAAAGCCATATTGGAGAGGTTTTTCCAAGTGGAGCTGTTTCCATCACCAGGTTTTATTGCCATATTTATGTTTTGCGCAATTCTAGGGGGGATTGGAAACGCAGCTATTTTCTCTCTCCAAAACTAAAACAATTAAATCTAAAAAAAAAAAAAATGCAACTTTTTGAGTAAAACCAACAAAAAAAAAAACTCTCAACTAAATCAAATTCACCTACGTTGAAAACTGATCAAAACTTTCAGAGATGTGCTCACGACCAACCTCTGCTTCTGCACCAGCTGTGCTTCTTGCCAAATGACGAGCGGAGCGCTTCATCAATCCTTTGTCTTGACGCCTGAGCTATAAATAGCCACCAATGAGTGAAAACATGTGAACATTTACACAACAATTTATGTGCGATACGCTGTGTGTATGGAAACACGATCGGATTTGAACATATGTGAGCCTATTGTAAACCTCTGGAGGACTGCAGGGGAAGCCTCCTCTGAAGCCCTTCATGCCACCACGGAGATGATTGCAGCATCCAACAGGATTCCTGCTCTGGTTGTGTTGACTGGTGTTCCTGCAGAAAGCCTTCAGAGAACTTTGGTGAAGTTTTTCTGTGCCAGGTGAAGGAGGATAGTGTTGGACATGGCAGCGTGAGGAGGGGAATTAGTGTTTTGGTAATGAGGCTTAGCAGACAAATGGATGAAAGGGAACTAAGCCGAGCACCGCCGTCATCAAACTGATTTAGTCCCCGCGCCCATTTAGACGCAGGATTAGCAGACAATGTTATTGTCGTTAGGATTGTTCCAGCAATGAGACGGTTGGAGCAGTTTGCGTCTCTTGTCGAATCAGGTAGATGTGAGTGATTCGGGCTTGTCTTTGCTGTAAGCCATCGGGCTTTACACGTTTAAGGTCCTGGTTTTTGTTCAAAGTTGATGTAATCTCGGTTTTGCTGGTGAAAGTCACAGAAGCAGCGAACCGCAAAGAACATAACCTGAGACGTGTTCTGCTCTCGTCTGTTTATAGTCCCAAATCTTGAGGACAGGATGAGGGCTTTAAACAGTGGAGGGATTTCCAAAGATAATTAAGGGGCAACAAACAGGCAAAATACGGAGGGAGGGATTGGGAGCAGAGAGGATAACACGGCTGCAGACGCTACCTTTGTTGTGCTCTTAACAAGTGGATCAACCACCGACTCTCACACACTATGAATATGTATTATATCAGGTTGCTCATCCGCTGCCATTGTTCAGCCTCTTCCCAGTGCAAACCCCAAGAAGGACAAAGGAAAGTGGGGAAATGAAAGAAGAACGTAAGCAGAAAAATAAAACAACCAAACAAAACCCAAACAAGCATGCAGAGAATAAAATGGAGCTGCTGTGTCTCTGTTCTGCCGTGTTGTTCTGCGGTGCTGGGTCGACTCTCCAGAGCCGGCGTGGCTTTGTGTTCCACGGCAGAATGGCACCTTTTAAAGACGCAGCTCTCATTAACATCACTTTGAATAATCAGATTATTTTAGATCATTCCAAAGTGCTGGCCAACGGGCGTGAATATGTGGCATACATATGGCCATTGTCGTCTCAAATTATGCAAAGCTAATGTTCGAAATATTTCAACCCTTTCAAATGGAAAGATGCTCGGAGCTAATTAAGGGAATTGCTGGATGGGTTTATGAGGAATCGAGTGCACGGCTGTTTGTTCTGATTGCACTGCTGCCTTTCTAGCTATGTCTTACATTATTTGACTCATTTATCCACATTTTGACAAATTGGACTAACACTGACTCTAATGCCATAATTTCATATCAAGTGTAACAAGGCGGCAGCATACCAACTCATCAGGGTCTGTATTACTACAGTTGAGCCCAAATGTATCATCGCCCCCTGGGATTATGGAACATTTTCCTAAAATTCTCCCCAATGTTTGCAGCATTAATTCAACTTGATATTATCAAAGAGTCACCAGTGCCATTTAGTAGCTTTTGGTACACTTTGGAATATGAAATACATTTTGACTGGCTTCATGTCAAATATAGTGAAAAATCAATTATATTACCCCCCAATGTGAATTTTTACTTTCGAACCCTAATGAACCAATCAGCTTTCAAACCACACCTGTGCAGTTC
>CM020501.1:31545860-31560860 GCA_009823395.1 Thamnaconus septentrionalis | reverse complement strand
ATGCACATTTGAAAGTATTATTTTTTTTTATTCATGTTTGTTTGCAGTAACTTTAAATTCATCGCATCTTTCAGTCGAATGACCAAACTTCATTCCAAGCTCCTAGAAAAAGAAACGCCTTTGTTCTTCAGCCTGCATTATTTCCACAGTAGCATTGCTGTGCAGAGTTGATTAGTAACAGGATTATTGCAGGATGTGTGTTCAACTGGGAAAGACATTGTGGGGCTACAGCATCACCACAGTCTGACCAATGGAAGACCAGGATTACAGATCAAGTATTCAACAGGTTTTTCTTCATGGTCGTGTTTACTCGTTTGTCTTTCAATAGCAAACATGCATCATCAAACATTGGGTGACTGTACATTGTAACAATGATGCATCTACAAGGCTAAGACCCCTTTGAGGTCCCATTTAGGTTTCTGATGGTCAACATGAAGAGCACATTGAAACAGAAAGCGCTTGACGCCGTCAGTCGTTTGTCAGTTTTCACCTTTTTTTTGTGCGTTAGAACCAAAATGAACAATAAGCTGAAATTCTCAATGTAAAAAAAAAAAAAAATCTGACATAATTTCTGAAACCCAGATAAAACGCTGCAATAAGAGAACTAAAAGTCCTTGGAGGTGTGGGCTTCTCTCCCTAACGGTGCATGAGACAGCTCCTCCCAGAGGGAACTGAAGACAGGGGAGCGAGAGAGAGGGAGAGAGAGAGAGAGAGAGAGAGAGAGAGAGAGAGAGGGAGCGGGAGAGAGACATCGACGGAGAGAAAACCCTCACCTCCTCACTACCTCCTCACTATACCACCAGCTGCAGCAATTAACCCCTTGTTCCTCTGGGGTGCCATTAAAAAGGCGGAATGGTCTTTAAAATTATATATGGCTGCAATTAGAGCTGAGAAAATTATGAAATGATTTGGCTGAGATTTTCTCTTTTTTTTTGTCGGGAATGGTCCGTCTGTCTCTTCAAATTGGAATGAAAGACTGAATAGTTTGGCCTCCTCCTCCTCCACTCTCCTTCTTCTCATCTATTTCCTGTGTTTCCTAATATTTCCTGATACCTTCAAAAAATTTCCCCCTTTTTTCCATGTGTTGAATTTGCCTTCTTTTGTGCAATTTCTTTTTACATTACACCAGTGCACCTTCTCTCCACTTGTTTTTCCCCTCTGTTTCCTTGCTTACATTCTCTCTCTCTCTCTCTCTCTCTCTCTCCCTTTCTCTCTCTCCCTCCATTCTTTCCTCTGTTCTTTTCCCCTCTGCAGCGGGAGAAGACGGCCGAAGCATATGCGCCATCAACGCAGATTAACGTTCTAATAATATTCACATGTCGCTCTCGGATTCTCCATTTGTTTATCCAGCTCTCTCCCTCTCTCCCTCGCTCGTCTCTCTCGGCGGTCGGGCCGACTCGCGGCGGCCACTTGAGGAGGCCCCACGTGGAGCCGTCGCTGGCTGTGAGTGTGACACACGTCCTCTCCAGCGGCGCTGCGTTCGGAATCATTTGTAATTGTGATAATTGTGCGTGATGGGAGCTAAACGGCTAAACCAGAGGAGATAGAGGGCAGAACCAGGAGAGGTTGGAGTGGAGGGGGTTGTCGGGGATGGGCAGCGGGGGGGGCAGCAGAGAAGCTCCCTGACACATTCGCTCGTTGACTGATTATTATTATTATTATTATTATTATTATTATTTTTCTCGCCGCCGTCGTTGTTTGTTTGCTCATTACGGATAATCCAATTAAAGCCCTTAAGAGCAGCTGAGGAAGACTGGCACACACACACACACACACACGTCTCTTGGTGGGGGTTTTAGGAGGGTGGGGAGGGGGTCTGAAAAGACTCATATCGCCCCCTAGTGTCGGGGAGGAGGACTGCTTCGCCGTCGATAATGTGATGTTCTCAGCTGCTTGTCGACTGGGTCAAGGAGAGAAGTCCCATTGGACGAGAGCACAGAGCACAGCTGGATGAGTCAGGAGCTGCGTTTCCATGACACCAAGAATTGAGCCAAAGCAAAATATGACAATAAAAATCTGGTCTTGGAAGCCCACTCAACTTGGAAGAACCTCGAGCACCTCCATCCTCCACAGCGGGGTCTCGCAGGACGAGACTTGATGAAAATCACAGCTGATGTGCTTCACGCCATTCAGTGGAAACAAGTGGCAATTTCACTTTGTCGACATTTAAGAAACATTGTTTTTATTTTGCGGAAAACTTTGATGGAAACGCAGCCAGTGTGAACCTGAAGCCCCCTGCTGGTCAAACAGGGGCTTGGTTGGAGGGGTGGAGGTGGGGGGGGGGTTCTGAGACCATAACATGCCTCTGTGGCAGCTCCGTCTTGGCCGTAGAGCCGGTCAGTCGGCCGTGTGTACCCCCACCACCACCACCACACACACACACACACACACCCCCATGGCGTGTTGGCTGACTGCTCCCCCAGCGCACATATGCCCACTTCCACTGTGTCCCCGTCTAATGAGCTGCTCTCGTGTTCGACAACAACCAGCTCGGTTCAAGCATTGCGGCGCCTCCTCTGGCACGTTCTGCTCATGTCAAAAAAACAAAAAACAACAACAACAAAAAAAAAACAGAAGAAAATGACCCACAACCCCCCGCCCCTCCTCCTTACATCCAGGCCCATGAGGAGGTGCGAGTGTCTGTGAAGGTTCTCAGTGGTCCAGGTCATCTGATGGTACAAGAGGTTCAGTTGAGGGCCAACTGGACTTTGTTCTTGTGATCTTGAAGATGTTTCACCTCTCATCCCGGACTGGCGTCTTCACTCCTGGAGACTCACTGTCATCATTCAGCTTCACTTTACATTCCTGGCTGCTATTATGGACTGTTGAGAGTTTTCTGAAGACTCAAAGTCCATGCGTGTGTCAAACAGTTGAAATTACACATATGTATACATGAGTATATATGTGTGTGTGTGTGTGTGTGTGTGTGTGTGTATATTCAGTTCAGAACTGAAGAAGCCTTTCAGATAGAACAGAACTCCTTTATTAATTTGCATCATTACAGCACAGCAGATAGAAAATAATATCAAAATAAAAGGAATAAGGCCAAAAAAATAAAGATAAATTATTTTAGGGTACAAAAAAAGCAAAAACAAACTAGATCTTTACATTTCCTGAACGGTTGGGTTTACAGCCATCTACTGTACATGGAGGCAAAGCATCTTCACCAGAGGTCAGCAGGCCAGTCGCCCCCAGCTGAACCTCTGGCCTGCACACACACTCAGGTTCCTCTTTACTCTGTGAAACACTGAACTCTGAGAGGGCGAAACTCTCCACTGGTGATGGAGCAGCTGGCGTCTCTGCTGCTGCTGCTGCTGCTGCTGCTGCTGCTGCTGCTGCTGCTGTTGTTGTTGTCAGTCGACTGATTCATTAGATCTACACAAATATCTCTGTTGTCTCGCCTTGATAGCAAAAAGCTAATTTTTCCCAAAGTCATTTTCCTTTTTCTCACTTGCCCCACATCATTCTCCTGTGATGGAGGGAGGAGAGAGAGAGAGAGAGAGAGAGAGAGAGAGAGAGGAACTCCACTTCAGTGCCTGATCATTAATTATTAGTCTGTGCTTCCTCAGCGGAGAGGAGCTGATGACAGCTAATTAAAGGATGAAGTGATGTATATGCACACACTCTCTCTCTGACTCTCTGTTACCCCCACACCCCGCTTCCTCCCCCTCATCCCCCTTCCTACCCCCCCCCCCCCACCCCCCACCCCCCCACTCTGTTTCCCAGCCTGCCCACCTGCAAAATCATTTGCATGGAGCAATAAACAGTAAATATCAGGAATTAATGTGGGGAGGCCGGAATCATGCATTATGTTTACTGCATGTTGTAGTCAACTGTTAGCACAGTGCTGCATGTGTGTGTCTGTGTATATATATATATATATATATGTGTGTGTGTGTGTGTGTGAAAATAATCTAACAAACACAAATGTCCTCACTTTTGTGTTATGCATATTTTCAGGTTCTTCTCTTGTCACTATAACACTGTGCTCTGGTCAGCCACACGCACACACACACACACACACACACACACACACACACACTGTTGTCCAGCTGCCCCTGTCATCGCCGTGTTACAGCGTGTAATTCAGCCTCGCACAGCGGCAGCTGAGACCAGACAGCAGACCCGCCCTGCAAGCACACACACACACACACACACACACACACACACACACACACTGAGGGGACACAGCAATATTGGGAGGGAGGGGCGGGAGGGAGGGAAGGTGGGGAGGGCGACTGTTTAAGTGGCCTAATCAAAGCCACGACTCGTGTGTGTGTGTGTGTGTGTGTGTGTTGCTCGGGGGGGGCGTGTGCATGGAGGGGCGGGACGGCTCACGAGTCACCCGCAATTATCAACTTACGCCCCCCCACTCCCCCTAGCCCACCTCCAACCCCTCCCCCTCCTCCCCCGGGACAGCCAAGCTGCTGCACTCATCAACAACTCATTCAGGCCTTGACAAAGCAGCGTCATGCCTTTCCACACACACACACACACACACACACACACACACACACACACACTTCATGCTCTCTCTGCGGATTCATCCCTTATGAAAATGATTTCAAAAGGATTTTTATTATTATTATTATCACAATTAAATATTTTATGACACTGTTGTGTTATTTCTGGAGTTGTTCTGTAAAATACGTCGAATGCACGCGCACACACACACACACACACACACACACACACACACACTAAAAGCGTGCTGCTTCTCGACCTCATCAAAAGTCCAACATGAAAAATTTTGAGTTGGTTTTATTTTATTTAAAGCAGAGATTGGAGGATTTTGCCAGGATATTCAAAACTATTTATTATGATGATCATTTCTTGGGTGTTTGACACTATTTCTTTTTGTTGTTGTTGTTGTTGTTTTTGATATTTTGCATAAATTGTTTTGTTGATGTGCACAGAAGCTATTCGAAGTAAAAATGATTCATCCACTCATTCATTCATTCATCATTCATATTTCATTTTGATGAGTGCTTCCATTAAAATGTGATTTGAGTTTAATTGTCTAATCATCTGTTACAAGTGAATTCCATTTATATTGACCTGATAATTCAATGAGTTTCAATGAGTTTCAGTTTCAAAATATTTCTTTTGTTTTGTCAAACTCTGTGTATGAATGTCACGGTCCTGCTGTGGCCACTTTCCAAGGTGCCTTGTTATTGCATGTGCAAACTCATGTCATGCAGTGCCATAAAAAAAAACAAATACCGACAAAGAATCCATCAGCCTGAAGCCCATGAGGCTCTGCTCAACAAGCCCTCAGTCGTTGTCCTGCTCACAACACAACACGCATGACTTCCTGTTTAGGCGTGTTTGTTCTGTCGAGCTCGAGTAATGGGGTCGGCCGTGGTGCATCACAGATAAGGCATTAGGCAGTTGACCTCTGACCTCTCGTTTAATACTGAAAACTGGTCGCTAACGCCGGGGAGAGGCCACGTCGAGGAGACTTCTTCTCTAAATCTGCGATCGTTGAATTGCATTTAATCGTAGCTTGAATAAATGTGTTGTCTGAAGATGATTCATTGCAGTTGCTCTGGGTTCAGTCTCAGTGCTCAGGTGGGATCGTCTCCGTTGTGTCTTCAGCTGTGTCTCGCTGTCATTTCCGTGCTCTCTCTTTCACATATTCAAAATAAATATGCTGAAATAAACACTCTCACAAAGTTTTATGAATTCATTCTCCCTAAATTCATCCATGCCTGATGCACATGGATGGAAAATCTTTGTGAAAGGTTTCTTCAAAAATATCTTTTAGCACTGTTTCATGCTAAGCCAACCGTATATGTTTGAGAAAATCTGTGTGTCTCTTGTACACCTTTGATTAGCACTGCAGCTTTACGCCTCAGTTTCCAACGACTTTTGTGCAGAAGAATCTATTCACCTCTTAAATATTGTATTTAAGCTTGCATGTCTGATTGCTCTCTGTATTTTTGTTGCATGTCTGGCAATTTATTTATAAAAAGAAAATGACATCGCTTGAAGTGTGCAAAAAATGTCTTCTGTGTATATGACTTCTATTTTTACTAAAGAACTATTTGCTTTTTTTGGTTTCAGTTGAAAATCACCGTCCCACCCAGAGTCACACCTGCCAAAGTGTCTTAGCGTGTAAACAAGAAGCGAACGCCACTGATTCAGTGATTCATTTTTGGGAGACAGTGATTCCTTTTTTTGTGCGCTACGTCGTTGACCAGTTTGTGTGGCTTACTGAAGACATTTTCCTGCCTCTCCTCCACTCCATTAGGCTGTAAGTGAAGACGGAAGTGTATCAGATGTATGTGTGCGAATGTGTGTGTGTGTGTGTGTGTGTGTGTCACTGGGCTGTATTGGGGTCAGGTTTGGGAAATATAGAAGCTTCCAGGCACTCAGCATGTAATTGAAAATCTATTTTGCTCAAAGTGAGACGAGAGAATGAAAGAGTGAAGAACAAATGAAAAAAGGATGTCAGATGGGGGGAGGTGGAGGGGAGGAGAGACGGGGGGAGCAAAGATAATAGTGGGGGGGGGCTCGTGAGCTGGAGGGAGGAGAAAGTAGTGAATGAAGGAGGCACTATGTTGTGGAAGGCTGGGCAGAAGGTGTGAGCTGGGTGGTGGTGCTGGTGCTGGTGGTAGTGGTGATGGTGGTGGTGCTGGTGGTGGTGCTGGTGGTGGTGTGGTGTGGTGGTGCTGGTGGTGGTGGTGGTGGTGGTGAGGTGCTGGTATTGGTGGTGGTGATGGTGGTGGTGGTATTGGTGGTGGTGAAGGTGGTGGTGGTGATGGTGGTGGTGCTGGTGCTGGTGGTGGTGGTGGTATTGGTGGTGGTGAAGGTGGTGGTTGAGGTGCTGGTAATGGTGGTCATGGTGGTGTTGGTGGTGATAGTAGCCTTGTTGTTTTTGTTGTTGGTGGTGGTGGTGGTGCTGGTGGTGGTGGTGGTGAAGGTGGCGGTGTTGATGGTGGTGCTGGTGGTGGTGAAGGTGGTGGTATTGGTGGTGGTGATTGATTTCTTTATATTTGATCAAATATTAAGTAAAATTTCACAAAAAAAACTTTTGTTCATGTTAATGTGACATGCTTTTAATTTGATGGAATCATAAATGACAAAAACAAAATTTGAAGGCAGCTCAGCTCACCTTGCAACAGTGCACGCAGTCAGTGGGAGATACTGTATATCCAGAGAGTAGGAGTGTGTGTGTGTGTGTGTGTGTGTGTGTGTGTGTGTGTGCCGAGGTCTCTTTATCTCATCAGTAGAAATCTATTCTGCTCAGACTCATCCAATAAGGAAGGTAATGATACTCCACTCTAATATTGGGACTGTCCAAATTGAACACATTTAAACTTTAATGCAAGTCAAGTCCTGGGGAGAATGTAATCTGCTCTGCTCTGTGTGTGTGTGTGTGTGTGTGTGTGAGAGAGAGAGAGAGAGAGAGAGAGAGAGACAGGGAAGAAACTCTGTCCATTTATAATTGTTAGTGTATGAAATGGGTTCAGTTTAAGTCTGAATGAAATACAGTTTAAAGCAGAATGTGAGAGGGTGAGACGTGGCCATGTGTTGAGTGTGCAAAGAGTTCTTTTTACTTTAACTTTAATTATATATGCAACTGTGCTTATTATTATTATTACTATTACTATATTATTATAATTATTATTATAATTGTCATCATGATTATTATTATTATTATTATTGTTACTATTATTATTATTATTATTATTATTATTATTATTATTATTATTATTATTATTATTGTTGTTGTTGTTGTTGTTGTTTGGATGGCAAAGTGTGTGTGTGGTAAGGAACATTCAGCTTCAGTGCTCAGAAGAGAAAAAGATCGATGCTGCCTTCACTTGCATCCAGGTATTCTTGCTATTAAAGGCTCTGACAATTCATCGCATGTTCTTATTGTTTTGTGTAGACCATGAAGAATCCGTGGTTAAAAAAAAGAAAAAAAGAAGTGACCTCTTTCTCTTCTAGATCAGACTTTAATGTCACTCAGCCCTACTGGCTCACTAAAAGGTTCAGCGTAAGAACAGGGCCCATATTTTCAATGAACAGCAATTACAGTCTGAGTTCGGAAAAGCTATGAAAATCCATTCTTTTCTTGCGTTTGTTAAGTGGAGACATTTTATTATCTCTATGCTGCCGGTCAGAAATCCAACGCTGGAAATGAGGCTACTGGAGTTGTGTTTTAAAAGCCGTTTTACTGAAGAGAGCAGCAGCATGACTAGTGTGTGTGTGTGTGTGTGTGTGTGTGTGTGTGTGCGTCCTTTAATAATGATAAAAATCAACTGACATTCCTGAGAAAAATATCCATAATTAGATTTGAGGCTCCTGCATGTTCACGAAAAGTGTGACGACTGTGTTTGTGTGTGTGTGTGTGTGTGTGTGTGTGTGTGTGGTGTCTCACCACTAATCCGTGAAGAATCCTCTTCCTCCTCCATTTCCTTTTCCTCCCAGGATCTCTGGGTCACATCAAAGTGAGAGCAGTGACCTTTGCCCTGTAACCCTGTTTTAGCAGGTTTATGAGGCAGCAGGGTGAGAATCCATTAGCAACAGCAGCATCCAAAGTAAACACAAGGGTGAGACTGGCACAAATATGTTCCACACATTTCCACAAACAGTGGACCTGTCGAGGGCAAAACACGGAGCTTTTTCACTCGTCAAAGTTGTGACGTCGAAGCTCATTTCCTGGGCAACTGAAAGCCCTGCTAACTACACACTAGCAGTGCAGAGTTTGCCACACCTGTTTCTTCTCTATCTTGACTGCTTTCTACACTGTAGATACTCACTGAAGACATCAAGTCTATCAGCAAGATACAGATACTACAGAAAATCAAGTAAAAGTTGTTTTATTTTGGTAGTTTAACATAAAAGATGAAAGCAACACATTTTATTGAGCCATTCCACGCAAATTGACGTCTCAAGCAGTTCCTTGTTGTAACTTTGCTGATTAAGATTTTCATCTTATTAAAACCACAAACCCACAAACTCAGAAAATTATTATGAAATTTAATTCCAAAGAAAGAAAAACTTTAATATAAAAATATTATTCCTTTATATAATATGTCAAATTCACCTTTTAAGTTGAATTGCAGAAATACAGCAACCTTTTCAGGATATTCTAATTTTCTGGGTAGTACCTGTATGTGGATTAATGTGGCAAAAGAAAAAAAAAAAGTTAAATACCTAATTTTGTGATGTTGTATATATTTGATATGAAGGGTGGCTATTCTAGATCATCTAAAATACAAAACTTTTTTGTTCAATACATATTCCATATGTGTTCATTCATAGTTTGGATGCCTTGAGTGACAATCTACAATGTCAATAGTCATGGAAATGAAAGAAAAACCATTCACTCAGAAGTATGAGTCCAAGCTGTTGACTGGTGGTGTCCTCCATGTGAAACCACCAATATGATTAGGAAATACTGAGAGTACTGACATGGTAGCATTTCAATACTTGAACACAACATGGCAGTGAGGCTTTGGATCACTCAGCAGTCATTCATGTCCGACACGTCGTTTCTATGTGGTTGAAATCCTGATGATGTTGGTTTTATAGTTTTCAAAACTATTGGAAACTTGCTCAAGTGCTGTGTGTGTGCGTGTGTGTGTGCGCGTGCGCACGCACGTGCGAGTCTTTCCTGTGCATTTGTGCTTGTAAATGGGGCTATAACCTGCATTTTAATCAGCCCACTGTGTTGCTCCCTGTTTTTGTCCTCCACACAATGAGTAACTTATCTAAACCATCCTCCCTTCAATGCTCAACTCCAGCCGCCTATTTATCCATTTGGGTTTGTGTGCAGTTTGTCGTTAGTATTCCACTACACACCCCAACAAAGCCATTATCATAAAAAACACACACATTCACATGCAGATGGATGGCTCTTAGCCTCTTAGCACGGCAGCTAATGGCGCTAGCCACTTAATTAAGGTCACTTATGGACAAACTGCGAGCATGGGCACTATTAAGTAGTGCCCAGACAATAGGAGCGGGTGCGAGCGCGTGTGTGCGGGTGTGTATGGTAATGATATTGCTGTAAAGCCTGACCTGCGCTCTCCATTACCTCCAGCTTATTGAGTGGTTTGTTTTGCAGAGTGGCTCTTAAAGGTGGCTATCATTGAAATTTTACTAGATGGACAACTGGACGCTTTAGAAAATGCATCACAATACATTTTTTTTTTGGGGGGGGGGGGGCTCGGAGTGTGTGTGTGTGTGTGTGTGTGTGTGGTACATTTGACTCGTCTCCACCGCAGGCACGATTTGGTCTCTCCAGTTTTGTCTCACCAAAATGCCATGTGGAAAGTGAATATCCGGCACGCGGCTGATTTATGGCGCGCCGCTTCACTCCTCATCTCCTGCAGTGGTCTGCACAGCTCCTCCCTTCCGGAGCCTCTCCTCAAGTTGCCTCATTTATAAACAATTAGTTCCCCCAAACAGACGGAGCGGCCGGGTGACGGCGAGGAGGGACGCAGGATTTACCGTCGGGAAGCAGAACATTGCCCTCTAACACTGCCACACAGGAAGCTTCCGAGGGCCCGGTGACCTTTCACCTCCAGCGATGAGGATGAGAGACGAGGGGAAGCGAGAGAGCGAGAGAGCGCGAGAGAGAGAGAGAGAGAGAGAGAGAGAGAGAGAGAGAGCAGGGGGAGGTGGTGTGAAAGAGCCTCCTGCAAACACGACCACCTTCAGAAGTGGGGAGGTTGGTTGGACTTTTGAAAATAGTTTTGAATCGCTGGACCCAATACAGATATGAAGTTGTCTGTAAAAAAAATAAATAAAATAAGCAGATGCGATTTGATTTGTTTCCTCCAATTCTCAGATTAAATTTTAAATTTAAAAAAAAAATGCACATTTAAATAATTAATAATTAATAAGAATTAATAAAAATGAATAACCACTTTCCACATCAGCTATTCAATCATAAAAAAAACAAAATTCACAATATTCAAACATTTTAAAAAGAAGTGTGCAGCTAAAACAGAGAAATTACTGCTTACATGGTACAATTATTAGATTAATTATGCATGATTAAAATATCTTTTAATTCAGTCAGTTTAGCAGAAACTCTCTTCTGATTTTTTCTTAGTTCTGTTGCATGAATTAAAATATGTTTTACCGCAGTACTTTTGTACTGTGTGGCCCTCATTGTAACCAACATTGCACAGAACACTATTTTATTTTTTTAGTCCTTGTGTGTCCAGTGTAAGTTCATTTTTCCCTCTTCAGGCCAACAGTGACATATGGCTCCCAAGGTGATGAGCATTGATTTTGCCCAGACAGATACACTGAAAACCGCTGCATCTCTCTCCATTTACCACCATCAAAAGCCATCTGTCCTCCACCCCATCACTGCTGCCTCTTCTCCTGTCTGTTCACGTAAAGACTCAACTGTTTGTTTGTGTCTATGATCAGTATGACTATTTTTTTTCTCTCACGTGCAGGTACGTATCAGCCGCCGTCGCACTGACATTGTGCACGGTCTAAATTTGGAGCAAAGTTCAGAGGTTAGAAAAATTGTTGTTACAGGATCCTCATCTCAGGAGAGATGTGTTGGGGGTGTTGGGGGTTGGGGGGACTTTAAAGACACTGATTTTGTAGAAATGCTTTAATTCATTTTCAACAAAATGCTCCGTTCATCTGCTGCTGCTCCGCTACACATTTTAGAACCCGCTGTGACCCACAAGTCTAAAAGTTTGCCCACCCCTGTACTAGATGCTTAATAATTAATGAATTACTCTAAACTTATCACACACACACACACACACACACACTAAAAGCCAACTGAAAGACAGATACAGTGTGAGCAGAACGCGAACACAGACAGAAGGCTGGGGGTGGAGGAGATATGAGTGTGTGTGTGTGTGTGTGTGTGTGTGTGTGTGTGTGTACGGATCAGAGATGGATTAAGGTTGTGTTTAAGTCTGGCAGTGAGGGTTTGCATATGTTGTGTGTTGGTGTGGGAATTGAGAGTACATGTGTCGGTGGCAGTCAGTGAGCACAGAGACACCAGACACCAGACTGGCTTTGACTGCTGTCTGCCATTCACCTCAGCAGCGAAACAGCCTCTTCTCCACACGTGTGTGTAAGCTTGTACGTACGCCCATGTGTGCGAATGGCAGTGTGAAACAGTGTGTGCGTGCGTGTTTGTGAAATGTGTTTTTACGAGAGCTGTCATGTAAATCTGATATCTGATCAGCACTTGATGATCGCCAGACTGCTGCAATAATTGGCGATGATCTTTATCACGCTTTATTTTGTGTTCATTTCTTCTGTTCACAGGCCTGCCCCAGTCTAGAATTGTGGAGTGATGCAAATGAAAATGTATCGAGTCTCAAAGAAGACACAAAGAAGACAGAATGATCACTAAGTGTCTTAACTGTCAACCACGCAGTGTGTTTTTCATGACTAAACTAATTACTCATCGTTAGTGACTTGACGAAGCAATCGGTGTAAAAAATGATCACACCACTGTGATTATGTTTATAATTGTCATTTTTACTTTCTTTTTTTTTTTAAAACAAATTTCTACAAATTCAGTCCAGACAAAAATGACACGACATGGGAGCGCGGTTGTCAAGTTATATTTAATATTTATGAATACAGGTATTTATTAAACATTTCTGTGCATGTTGATTTCTGAGATTATCTGGGAAGACGACCGACAGCAACATGCAAAGCTTATATTTTGTATTTTTAAAGTCTAAAGTTGTTTAGATTAAATATAATTTAATTTTAGAAACATTTGTTAAAAATAAATAAAAGGACACGAAAATGCAAAATGTTAGTATATGAAATGCCTGGATTGAGGTCTTTCTGACAGGAATAAATAACAGTCAAAATTTTAACAGAGGCTGTTGATTCAAGCAGAAAACAGTTCTGTTTTATTTTAACAGCACAATTAATCACTACTTTGCCATATACTGTTGTTTTATAATTTGCGTCAAACAACACTTGCTGCTCAGATCAGAGTTTTTGATGCTGTAGTTATGGGAAACATCCATTCTGCACAAAAATTGGAAGAAAAAAAGATCACCTTCAATATGTTTTTTTTGTGTGTGTTTTTTGCTGTAATCTGAAAAGATTGTCATGTCTAACAGTTGTTTCAACGTTTATGTTCAACTTTTTTTCCATATATCTGTAGAGAGCGACTGTAGGCTTGTCCTGATGAAAAAACTCTATTGTGAAATAATTCTGACCATGAGCCCTTTGGATTAGACGTGACGTTTACTCGTGGACACTGCTTGCTGTTTTTTGAACTCTGCCGTGTTTGCACAGTTCTGTAAATTCTTTGACAGAGTGTGCGAGTGTCATGCGTGGCCTGCGTTTGAGTTCTGGTCGGGTGGCTGTCACAGGCTGCTGGACTGGCCTTGATGCGTGCTGGTGCCTACAGTGTGTTTGTAGACTGTGCGCGTCACCGTGACACCGTGCTAGTGTGATACAGCATGTGTCTGCTGCTCCAGGCGGACTCTCTGCATCGTGCTCTAAAGGTGTGTGTATATTTCCTATGACCCACACTGTTGTGTTTTCTAGTGAGGAAGAGGGGAAGTGAGGTGTGTATCTGGTCCCAGTGTTGCTGTATTTTTTGAAACCGACAATTCTTCGGAAAAGCTCTGGGGGGAAAAAAACACGTTTATACGAAGCAGTCTTCAAAAACGCTGGAGACGACTGAAAACGACGCAGTACCTACTCCAGGCCTGGTGTGGCGCCGCGAGTTTACTCCCCGAAGCCAGAAAAAGAAGAAGATCGGTGTGTTTACAGGTAGCGGCTAGCTAACAAAGTTAGCAGCACGGAGAACAGAACGAAAGAAAGATCGCACGTTAAAAGACGGCGTGGTTGAACGACAAAGTTGAACGTCCGCTTCGAGTTACTTTCTGCACGTCATAGCGGCAGGTTGCCAGGCGGTGGGCGGGGTTTAGAACGTTGACGTCAGCCTTTTCTTAAAAAAAAAAAATGGCGGGCGGCGTTTTCAAATTGATCTTCCGTGAAGAGCATTTCAGAAGATGTGCGGTTTCAGTGAAAACGCCGGCTTCGTGTCAACGCAAGGCCACAACGGCAAAGTATTTGACCGTTTTCAGGGAAACCCGTCTTTGTTTAAACGGGCCCTAACTCTCCAATGTGAAGATTATTCACACTATTCACATCTCAACACCTGAAGGTAAGAACCATCAGTGGCCAATAGGTTTTGATGTCTGCGTTTCTCACAGCAAGCACACAGCTGATTGATTCCAGGGCAACTGAAACATGTTCAACTTGTTCATGCTGCTCCAGCGGAGAGACACACAAATGCCATAAGTAGAAATTTAAATGGTCAGAAAATCCAAATAGGTTTGAACATCTTTTGTTTTGTCCTAATACACAATGAGAATATGTGCATCAGTCCATATTCTCATTCAGTACTGAAGTGAAAGTACAGATAGCTGTGTAAAAAATACTATAAATCAAATCACTTACTCAAGTAAAAGTAAAAAGGTAAAACTGATATATATTTTTTCAACTATTGAAACAATACATTTGCTATTATATACATGTTGACACTTTTAATAACAAATAACCAATGTCATTTTTTACATGTGTATTTTTCTCTGTCCTGAAAATGTACTGAACAGTGACCCCAAATCCAAGGTAAAATAATCTCCCTCTTAAATATGATCCACTTTTATATTGAACTACACAATAGTTCAAACGGCTCCACTTCAAGTAACAACAATTATGATAAATAGTAAGTGAATTATAGAAAGTTCAGATAATAGTGTACAAATGCAGCGAGTAAAACTAAAAAGTCGCCAGAAAAAACGAAATACTGAAAAATCTACTCAAGTAAATATCCGGCTCTTTTGGCTCCCAAGCAACTCCTTAGATTTTTTTTGTTGCTTATATTATTTTCTGACCAAATTATTTGCTAAAATGAATGAATCAACATGGAAAACAGCGCTGTAAAGTAAATCTAAAATACCAAATCATGCACCTGCCACCCCTGATATGTAACCCACATCAACAAAACATTGCAACAAA
>CM020501.1:31428360-31543360 GCA_009823395.1 Thamnaconus septentrionalis | reverse complement strand
TATGATAACAGCCATTTCTCTTGTCAACAGGCCATAATGTCAGATTTACAGGTTTCCCCCTGGCAAAAGGCCAAGCTGGTGAGACTGAGAGTGATTCCGCAGCGGCGGTGACGCAGATGTTGAGCACGCAACGCAAATTGTTTTGGTGAAAAGGCTTCTTTTTTTTTAAACAGACTTTCTGCCACTAGATTTTCAAACACAGTAGATTAAGGATATACATTCACTAGGAACAACAGATATTAAAGGTTCAGTGTGTAAAATTGTGAAGGAAGCCCAGTGTTTAAGGAAGCCCGCCTGACGTGTTGGGTGTTGAGGCCACTGTCCAACGGGCTTCTTTGAAAATGGTGGTGCGAGATGGCAGCTAACTAGGAGCAGGACCCTTGATGTGCGTGTGTGTGTATGTGTGTGTAGAAAAACAAAATTATTTTTATTGTACCGTGACTATTAACTTTTACTAATGTATTATTGGCAGTATATTAGGCTTTTCTCGATACAAAAATGACAAATCAAGCCAAATTTTACCCCCTGGACCTTTAAAGATGGACGGACCAGGACCTTCGCCTAAATCAAGCATGGGCAAACTATGGCCCAGGGGCCATATGCAGCCCGTTAAGCTTTTTAATCTGGCCTGTCGAACTTGAAGAAATGATATTAAGAGTAACTAAGTCATAAAATAGCTGTGTTTCAGAGCTAAACAACCTGGGACTTCAAAGACAAATATTTTGTTGGACCTTTGCTTTTGTTCATTTTCATTTAAAATTAAAGCAACATGTTTTCTACATATCCCATGACATATTATCCTCACCAAAACAATCCATCCATCCGCTGCTGCTCCCTTCTGGCACATTTTAGAACCTATTGTGGTCCACCAGTCAAAAAACGAGTCCAGCCTCTACAGGGTGATGGTTGTGATCAAACCCTTGTTGGCTGGGTGGAGGTGGAGCTGGAGTGATCACTGCAGCAGGCAGCTGCAACTACAGGATGTGCTGGTCAAGTGGTGAAGCTGGCAGCCACTTCAAAGGGCTGGATGAGCAGGAGGAGAAGGTGGAGACCACTAGATGTATCCACCACATCTAACCCAGGAATGGGCAAACTTTTTGACTGGTGGGCAACAATGGCTACTAAAATGTGCCAGAGGGGGGTAGTGAGAGCAGCAGCAGCAGATGGATGGAGTGTTTTGGTGAGCCACCTCATCGGAGGTAAAAATACATCATGGGATATGTAGAAAGCAAATGGTTTAATGTCAGTTGGCGATAAACAAAAGCATTACGACTAAATCAGTGTGTTTGAAGCCCCACGGTCGTTAGCTCTTTATTGAAATGACTCTGAAAACTGAAAAAATGGATGAAATCCAGTTTTTTTTATGACTTACATAATATTAAGATAACTTCTTCAAGTTTGACAGGCCGGATTAAAATGCTTAACATATATGCTTAGCATATGGCCCTCGGACCGTGGTTTGCCCAACCCTGATCTAACCCATCTTTGTTTTCTCCTCCCAAAATGGCCATGGATGTTTCTATAAATAGCAAAAATATGCAACATGCACTTATGGATGGCCTGAAGATGATTCTTCCGATTCATTGTGAAACCAGTCATCCTTATCTCCCCATCACGTCTTGCCTTTTTGGTAACTTTTTTGTATTTAGGACGATATTTAAATCCAGTGCAAGTTGGGAACTTATTTAAATGCAGTTTGTGAAGACGCACACTTTATTGTGAAGGATCGAATAAAGACAACCAAAAATGGAGTTATGTTCCAGGCTCCATGCTTGTTAACTCCGCTTGTGATCAAAAGTAGGAGCTACAATGAAAAAACAAACAAACAAAAAAATGTTTTTTAAAACAATTTTTTAAGCATTTTGTTTTTTTTTTACATCACTATATTGGGTGTAGTGAAACTAAACCATTACAAGTTCTGCCTTTCTTTTCCATTCGAGTGATCAAAGCAGCGTGTTCACTGGCTGGCAGGCGTTCACTATTGTAAAAACTTTAGGAGCGTATCGGAGGAAAGGTTTTTATGTTTAGATCCTATCTCAGCCAACTGTGCCTGATCTGATCTTGATAGACTATTTTAATTCTTATCATAATAGACTATTTCATGCACTAATGGCTTTTTGCTTGCACTCAAATGTGACAAGGTATAATTGCTTTGTTATGCACTCGTTCTCAGACTGCCTCACTGTTCAGTGAGCTCTTCTCTCTTTTGTTGCCGCTTCTCCTCTTTTGTACTTTGCTTTTGTTCCGTCGCCGGAGTCTGACTATAGCCAGCCACGTGTCTACACACTTAAAAAAGAGCAACAGCAGAGCGAGATGATGGGGATCTTAAATAAATGCAAGATATATGTAAAATGATTATTATATAATCATTGTTATTATTATCATCATCATGCAACCAAGCCAAAAGACACACATTAACAGAGAAAAGCATTTTGGTTAATATTGATATTGACAGCCAACCGTATTTTGATTACCAAGAACGCAAAATAAGATATAGAATTACTTTATTAATTCCACATTGGAGGAATTTCCATGATTACAGCAACAATATAGTGCAATAGAAGGGAAATCATAATAATTATTAATTAAAAAGAAATAGAGAAATTAAAAAAAAAAAATCTATAGAGTACGAAAGGGAAAATGAGATATTTCCACCATTTGGACAGAAAGCCTGCTTTTGTTCTGGTCAATGTCAGAACACTGATGTGCCGTCACAGTGTCTGTTCAATGGAGTCACCACCTGGATGTGTGGGATATGTCATAATGTGTTATGTTAGTCACTGCCCTTCTGACAGCTCATGTCAATAGGTGGATGATACAGCTGTCATCATATTGTGGTGTGAATGAGGTTTGGCTCAACTGTGTGAGTCGGTATATTAGCGCTCTGTGTGTTTGTGTGTGTGCGCGTTGTGTGCGAGCACGTTGTGCGCGCGCGCAGCCAGTCCCAGACGGAAGCCCAGAGGACAGATGGTGGGTTCAGACGCAGACTGACACACCGTAACCAAGCGATTACACACTCAGTGACTCCCTCCAAGAGAGGGAGAGAGAGAGAGAGAGAGAGAGGAGAGGGAGAGAGAGGGAGGGAGAGGGAGGGAGAGGGAGAGAGAGGGAGGGTAAAGACGGATAAAGCAGGAAATGGACAGAGAAGAAAAGTGGGGGATTCAGGGATGAGAGAGGAAGTAAAAGATCAATACACAAACATTAGTTATTCATTTGCCAGCATAGATTTAAAACAGAAGTTATATGTGAATATAGGTACTACCCAGAAAATTAGAATATAATATTGTTGTATTTCTGCAATTTGACTTAAAAGGAGAATTTGACATATTATATAAAGGAATAATATGCAAATCAATATATTTCAAGTTTTTATTTCTTTAGATTTTGCTGATCAGGTCTTGCAGCTTAAAAAAAAAACTCAAATTCAAAAACTCAGAAAATTAGTTTGTGGGTTTGTGGTTTCAATAAGCTGAAAATCTTAATCATCAGCATGAAGAGGAAGTGGTCGTGGGCCTCACATGAACTTCAGTGCAGGCAGCAGGAAAGAAGGGAAGTAATGAAAGGATGGAGAGTCTTCAGGGAAGGTGGATTACATGATAGCCAATTACAGCCAAGGATGGAGGAAACTCCCCTGATGAAACTGATACGTGATTGGCTCATGGTTTATTATGCTCACCCAGCTATCAATGCCTCTTTAATACACACACACACACACACACACACACATGCAGTTATTACATTTGGTAATCCTAAACTGTTTTGTTGTTTGGCTTTAGTCTTGTTGTAGATCAAAACATGATCTATTTTCAGAGTGTGCAACACATCTCACCATTATATGTGGTTTTATTGGCTGCGCTACCACACACTCACACACACACACACATACACACACACGCTCGAGAGAAGCCAAAAACTTCTGAACGCGCACAGAGAAAAAGAGATGGACAGAGTGAGAGAGAGAGAAATAAATAAACACACACACTCACTCTCTCTCTCTCTCACACACACACACACACACACACATCAGCCCAGTGTAGCTGAGCCCAGGTCAGGTCAAGCGGGATCATGGGAAAACACTCTGGTGGCCTCTCTCACCTTTTTCATCTCCAAGCGTCTCCAAAAGGTCCCAGACCTGAAGTTCTGCCCCCGCCGCTCTTCCTCCTCTCGCTCTTCCTCCTCTCGCTCTTTGTCTTCATGCACATTTGCAGCCAAACAAGTGCAGTCACGCTACTGTCACCATGTTTTTCATTAACAACAGGAATAACTTCAGTGTTGCACTAACTCCTGTTGCACAACTAAAGTGTGGAGGGCACTTCAGCAGAGAAACCTCTGCTGTTAATAGCCAGTCCGTTGAGTTTACACCCAGCTTGCATATATTGCAGTTTTTCCTCGATTGTGGACACACATTTTCTGAAAGCATGCCCCATGCTCCCAGGACTCGACACGCAAATGAAAAAACACACGCACACAATGGGCAAAACCTTTCAACAAAAACAAGTTGCACCACCAGGTTATTTACTTTGTCCTCAGTTGGGAGGAGAAGCTCAGTGACCCTCCAGTCCTCCAGGTTCACATTGGGTTTTCCTCTTTACACCAGTTATCTGATGCTGGCCACTGCAGGTTCTGAATCTAAATCGATCAACGTTTGGTCCACTATGGAATGGCTGAGATAATATTTTCCAGATTGTGTGGCTTTATTCCACATTATTTATTTATTTGGGCTTACACGACTTGGTAGAAAATGACCAAAGATTAAGTGTGTGATCCAGTTTTTAATCTTGATCTTAGATCTGTGAGAGTTCAGACTTGGAGTCAAGTTATCCTGCAAGCTAACTCGGGTTTGAGTCAAAGTAAAACAATGTCTGGTGTCTTTTTTTTTTTTTTTTCTTTATCCAGGAATAAATACATGGAACAATTGTTGCAAGATGCTAATCTTGAAAAAAGCAACAGAAAATGTAGGTGGTTTGCCAATTTATGAACCCATAAAAGGTCTCTGTGTATGTTATATGCAGCTCTGATGTTTGTACCCAAAGCGTTGTCCTCCTCCTGTGGTTTCCTGGTTTCCTTCTCCTCACCCACCGTCCCTCCCGTCTGTCAAAACCAAATCAGGTCACAGACGGTTAAGAGATTTATCCTCTTGACTTGTGAAGAGACAGCAGACACATTTAAATGTATCCACTGTTTAACTCCTCCAATCTCTCCTCCATAAAGTCTCCTGATGAAGCTCCTCTCCCTGTGTTTCCTGGCCAATCTGAAAAGCTATCACCCTGCTATTGGCCTTTCAGTTGGCTGGGAGGAAGAGGGGGAGCCAGACTAATAGTGGATCTTGGAGATGATCTGTTAGGCTGCTGTAAATGTTTATCACATGGGGGGGAGGGGCGCCATCTCCAGGGTGTTTGCACGTGTGTTCTGCCAGAAATACACACGCACACACACGCACACACACTTCCCCTTTCCTTGTGTCATCCCCTCTCTTTCAGCCGTATTCTCGGGAGCATTTGTAGGGGATGTGAAAGCTGTTATTGGGCAGGTCAGTGGAGTGGAACTGTCAGATAATAGGCTAGTTACCGCGGCGGCCCATGAATGAGGGATGGAACGGAGGAGGGGGAGAGAGGGAATAGGAGCGCTCAACTCGCTCCTTAATCAGAAGGTAAACTGGAAATCTGGGGAGTTTAGACTCCCCGCTGAAAGAGATAGAGGAGAGGGAGGTGGAGGGGGTGACGGCTGGTGGAGGTGGCGGGACGCGGGGGGGTAGTGGAGGAGGAAATGTGAATGGAGGTGTGGAGCATAGATTAAGATAAAGAAAGGGAGAGCTTATTACCATTCCCAGGGCGCCAGGTGTTTATTTCTCTATTTGTAAACGGCGGCTTCATTACTCCGGGTTCAAGAGGAGCCGGCGGAGCTGCGTCTGCATCAAGGTCAAACCAATCAGACAGCCAATGGGAGGAGAGGCAGCGGAGGTGGCGCAAATTGTATCATGTGTCCTCACTATCCTGCGCTATTTCCCATCAGCCTCTGCATCCTCTCTCCCATCAGTCCACTCAGCCATCGCTTCCCAGGCCCGTCAGCACCAGCTCTGTCCTCTGCTCTGTAGGATCCCACTCGTTGCCCCGTGATGTGTTTTTGAACATTTGAAATTCCTTTAAAATTTTAACAGCCTGCTTAGCTTCATTAATGGACTTGTGCCTGTTGTTGAGACACAATGGGGGCGTTCTCATTGCCTCGCCTCGCCTCGCCTCGCCTCGCCACGGTACAGTTGTAGGGCGTTCGCACTGGCCGCTACGCGGTTGTAGGGGGTGCTGTTTTGGTACCTCAATCGCTCAGGGTCCAAGCGAGACGAAGCGAGTTTAGTGGTGACGTAGCGACGAGCAGGGCACTGGATTGGCTCAGTGTCCTCATCGATGTTCCTTGTTGGAGCGGACATCGACGCCAACTCCTTCGACACGGAACTTCCGTATCAGGTACATTTTAGCGTGAATACAAGTAGCTACTATTGATGGTATACAAATATATTTATATGTGTATACATTTTTTTTATTTCAATACATGTTTATTTTGTCTTTTGGGGAGAGGCAGGCGAACCCTCGACGTCGCGAGTGTGTTCAACCATATTCGCGAAAACGACGAGCGACAAATGGCGATGCGCTCGGAACAAATCGAGTTGCTCCTGTGTGAGGCGCGTTAAGCTAGGGAATCCGAGGAGTCTTGAGACGACCAAATGTGTGACATGCACGGCCCACCACTGGTGTCCATATGCAGGAGGTCTCCTCCCTGTGCTGAGCAGCTGTTTTGTGGATGGCATTTCAAACCACTGGGAAGCCACTTGCAAAATACTTGATTTTATTTTCCTGTATCTGTTGCGTTTCTCTGTCTCACATCTCTGTATTTTTATTAACGTATCTGTCATAAATGTAATTTATTAAGCTAGCGCTGAGCCAAAACACATATTTTGGTAGGACTGTGTGAGGTGAAAGATGCTACGTATTAAAGTGCAGTATTTAAGTACTTAAGGCAATGTCTTGTGTTTGCGAAACTGGCTTGTCATTCCCGACGCCACTTTCTCACCCCATCACGTCTGTGTTTAGTCTACGAAGGGTCCTCGTTAGCATAGCAGCACAGCCGCACAGCCGCTGCGGCTTTTCTTTAAAAATCATCTTCTTTTTAATGTGGTGGAGTTAGAAAAAAAAGAGCTGTCGACGGGGATGTTCTCCAAAGTGGTGATCCCTCACAGGTAGTAAAGAGCAGGAAGAACGCAATGAGTCATAATGAGGGAGGAAGCAGAGGAGGAGGAAGATGGAGAGCGGTGGATGGTGGAGATGAGTGAGCGAGAGAGGGGCAGTACTGAGAGAGAGAGAGAGAGAGAGAGAGAAATGGACAGAGAAGAAAAGTGGGAAAGGAATGAGAGCAATCCTGATAAGAACTCCTGCTTTTGAACTTGAAGAGCGTCATTTGAAATGTCAGGACTAACCGCCCCCACCCCCCACCTCCCTCCCCTCCTTCCTGCCACCCTACCTCCCTCCTCCCTCTTCTCAGTGGTCCCTGTTGTGCAGTAGCCTGGATTAAAATAATTAAACAGGCTCTGTTTTAATTAAGACAATAAAGCCGGCGGCCTCCCGGTTGAGGCCTGCCAGAGATTGAGGGAGACGGAGTGACGGAGGAGGAGGCGGAGGAGGAGGCGGGGAGAAGATAAAGTGGTCCGGCGAGAGAGGAGGGATGATAGCAGGTACGGAGGAGATGCCTTATCTGCACTGCTTATCTGTTTCAGCCTGCAGATTGCATTATCACTCTTCTTTACGCAAGTGTGTTTGCTTCAGTCAGCTGTGTGTGTGTGTGTGTGTGTGTGTGTGTGTGTGTAATAGGTGTCGACAGCTGTTTCTTTGACTTATCCCTTCACGTGAGTGCGACTGTATGAACGCACCTGCATCCTCCCGCTCTCTGTCTGAAACCACCCGTGTTGGTGTTTCCTGGCTGCGTGAGCGACGCTAACGACGTCTCTGTCTGGACGCCAGGAGGCCACAAAGTGAACTGACACGTGGCAGCTCAGTGTCTTCCTGTGAGCAGGAAGGGAGGGATAGAGTTTGTACTGGAGTAGAAGGAGGAGAAGCAGGTGACTGAAGTTCGATTTTTAAATTAAAAAAAAAAAAGTGTATGCATATCTCAATAAAGGTTGTTATACAGTACAAAAGACACGCACATCACACCTCTGGAAATGTAATGATTGGCAATAATTGAATTGTACAATTAGTCAGAAATATTTAGTTTGTTAAAAAAGATCTTTTTAAAGAACATCTAATAATAATAATAATAATAATAATAATAATAATAATAATAATCATAATAACAATAATAACAATAATAACAACAATGATAATATTGCATAACTCAAAGTAACTTGATCCAAAAATGTAAAATTTAATTTGCACAACCATTATTTTGCCATAGCATTTAGGACCTCCAAGTGCTCCCAAACACACACACACACACACACACACACACACACACACACACACCTGTGATGTCTGTGTGTGAATATCCTGTAAGTCATCTCAACGATAATACAGGGTGAGAACAAGCCACACCTCAGGGTGACATCTGTGCACGTGTGTGTGGAATGTATGGAGAAGGCTGCAGAACAGCTAATCGCAGCAGCAGCAGCAGCAGCAGCAGCAGCAGCAGCAGCAGCAGCGTTGGGGAGTGTTTAATGGAGAGTGGAGTCATTTGCGCCTTTTAATGATGATTAGAGGAGAAAATTGGCTCAGATTTACAGCGTCTCTCAGCCAAGAAAGAGAAGAAGAAAATAGAATAAAGGTCAATACTTTTAATTCGCCTGTGTGTGTGTGTGTGTGTGTGTGTACATTCCTGCATTTATCTAAATGCACAATGTGCACAGGTGTGTGAGAGACAGAGAGAGAGAGAGGAAGGGAGCTGTAAGATGTGAGTGACTCTCCACCTCCACGCCGCCACTTGCAGAGGAAATGTATCACTTAAACCAACTGCAGCTCAGCTCACAAAACTTAATGAATCTGGACTCAATTTTACGCCTAGCTGCCCCTCCAACTGACACACCGACTCTCCCCTCGCTCTCCCGCACACTCGCACTCTACACACAGACCTGCTGTGGCACGCTTACCACTGATGGTCTCCAAAATGGGAAGGAAACGTGTGATTGTGTGATTATGGTCCCGATTTGGACTTCAGTCTTTTCGCACTCGCTACACCTTGTCGTGAACACGGTCAAAATTTGCAGCGAGGAGGTCGAAATGATGTCAGTAGCCAGTTCCTGTGAATGTAAAAGTGAAAAACAACACAGTCCCAGAAATGAACTTCGGAGAACCTTGGCTATTCATTTGTTATTATCACTTAGGATACCGAGACTATTGTCTGCACAAAATATAAACAATAAACTTAATTTGCTCATTCAATTTTACTGAAACAGGTTTCTGAAATTTCACTTGATGACACAGAAATCATTGTTTCAGTCAAAAGCAGAGCTCCAGGGTGGATTGTCTTCAGAGTTTGCAACATTTAATTTAATTCCACAGTTTTCCTGCAATTGAGTCTTTTTGCAAACTCCCAGTGGTCCCCTGACTTTGAGTAGCATTAGTCTGTCAACTACAAATGCTACTGTTCCATTCAGTGTTCACAGAAGTAACTACTTTTTAAATACGGCTCACTGTGGCCTCTTCAAACGAGCCGTCGGCTGAATCAACACTAAACTGTGTGGGCGGCGCACAAGTGTCTTCAAAACCTTTATGTGTCACTTTTGTAAAGAAAAAAAAAAAAAAAGCCTCCACTTGTGAATTTGTCCCTGAATACTCCAGGACGCAACTCTTCAATCTAGTGAAAACCAGCTGGATTGGCACTGCATGGGGTTTCTCCAGCCCTCCAGACCTTCAAGTGAAAAGCCCTTTAAAATGGTTCGAAAGAAATGACATTTACTGTAAAATCTCTGCAGTGATTCAGATCACGGTGGACAACAAGAGGAGAGCTGTCCTCAAAAAACAGCTCTGTTGTGGTTCACACAAGCCAACTGAACTGCTTCTGAGAGAGAGAGAGAGATGCAGACAACCACTGCTCAAATTCTGTAATGCAGGGGATGCGGTTTCCCCTTTTTCCCTGTTGGTGCACAGCATGGATTTCCCTATTAAGATATGTAAATTCAAAATCTCTCCAAAGCCCATTTTTACATTCATTTCTCTCCGTCATTCAAATTGTGTTCGTTTTCGTCCCTGTGTCGCTTTGTCGATCTCGTTGTGTCTTGTTGTGTGTGTCTCTCCTGTGGTTTGTATATTCCTGTGGCTCACACAGTAGCGCTGATGTAAACTGGTCGTCTCCACAGGCCAATTGTCAGCCGCTATCAGAGAGCTAGAGGTTGAAAAGACACGTCAGGTTGGAGTGTGTGATGTTTTTTTCTGCATTAATCCTCAATCTTTTTTTAATTTGAAAAACAGGAAGAAACAAAAACAGTCATACATATGAAACAAATATTATTAGGTTAAATGTCCTTTTTGAACATAAAGTGATGTTTCTTTTCTTTTTTTTCAACTTAAAAACCAAAGTAAGAGAACTCTAATAACAGAAATAGTCGTAATTCTTTTCAAATTCCAACAACATTTGGCTTCAGTCCATCAGAACCTCCTCTGACCACATGAATCCTTTCATCCGTCGGAAGTGACATCATCCTGTCTGTGTGTGGCTGCTTTGTTTGATTTGATTTTTGATTTATTTATTTATTTTGAACATGTAAAGAAGTAAAGAGAATACAAAGGAAACAAAGCCAAAACACACACAATTTTTTTTAAATAAATTTTAAAAAAAAAAAAAAAAAAGCGAGGTAAGAATAAATAAGCAAGCACCAGTGAAATATACAAGACAATAATCTTGCTCGTGTCTGAAAAGGGGTAGGAAGAAGTATAAACTTATATATACCTACCCCTAGAATCAAATAAAAATGCAAACTTGGGAACTAAATTAAGTTTGTATAACAGAAAATAGATAACAGAAAACAACTCCGTGTCTGTTTGACACCTGGAGCGTCTTGGAAGTGTTCGGGGTTCCACACCCTCCAACATGACAGCAGCACTTTGAGCCGCGCGGCAATGCTTCTCTCCTCTCTTCATCTCCAACATCCTCGTGTGTCTCATATAGTGGGCGGATAAATTGCAGCTTACATCATTAAAATGCATTAGGATGCACACAGCCACAAACACACCGAGCCGGCCACCGCCTCCTCCACTGAGAGGTGTGTGACAATAATTGAAATATTTTCAGCCTGATTAGGTCCTGCCTGCCGGCTGGCTTGGTTGCTAGGGCTGTGCTCCCTGGTTGCTAGGGGGAGTAAATCATCTGGCATTATTTGATTTCTGTTCCAGATATGAAACCGTTACGGCCACGATTAAATGTCTCACACCTTCCACACCTTGAGGGGAGGGGAAGAAAAGAGAGACCCAGGAAGGAGTGAAATTAAGTTGAGGAGGTGGAGGGAGGGGAGCGAGGCAAAGAGGCCCCTTGTGAGTAAAGAAAAAATATCAGAAAAGGTGAGAATCATAATGCCTAAATACGGAGCCGGCGTGGCTGCGTGAGAGAGGAGGAGCAGGGGATGGAGGAGAAGGAGGCGGAGGAGGAGGAGGGGGAGGGGGAAAGGAGGAGGAGGAGGAGGAGGAGGAGGAGAGAGTAACGAGGTAATAAGGATGAAATGTTTTCCTGCACTCACACGTCTCAGTTGGATGTTCTTCCCTCAAGACGATGGGCAGGTCACAATGTGTGTGTGTGTGTGTGTGTGTGTACTTGTTTGGATCATGTTGATATCGAGATGTCCACAGAGTCACATGGAGGGTACGGAGATCCACCCACGCCTGGGAGCTTTGGGTATGATCACGTTTAGACAAACACAAAGTGGAAGACACATTAAACACACACACACACACACACACACACAGGCAGCAGACATCAAGGCTGTTTGTTTTTGCCAGGCCAGTTGCAAGGGAACTGGTGTGAACTTCATTTGCTCCGGTCACTGGGAGCATGATATTGACACGTCATTGGCTGAGTTGATACATGGCGTAGAAGCTGAGTGAGGTCTGAGGGAAAAACATACATGAACTGAACACTTTTAGCAGCTGTAAATGCTGCTTGAGTTCTAGGCACAGCTACTATGTGTTTATCATGTGTGCTCAGACTTCATAGATGACAGATTAGGGTCACAGTCATCCGTCCTTTATGGAGTGTGATGATGCCATCAGTGCAAACATAATAGATATGCTTGCAAATCGAGTAACAAAACCAGTTTTCATACATTCCTTGCAAGGCTACCGGCTTCTTGCTAATACGACAGAATATACAATCAGTAACTGCGTAACACATGTGCGTACAAATAAAGTAACAATGATTGCGAGTAATTGTATGCATGAATTACTGACAAGGATGCATAAACGTGGTGACAACGCTTTGAAAGTGATTGATAAAGTATTGGCACTGTAGTCATGCAGAGTTCCCAAGATATCTCCAGAAAGGCACTCTTATGAACAAAGATGGAGGGAGGTTTGTTGCCGTGTGATTATGTCGTACACTGTAACAGCTTGCTTTCTCTCACTGCACCTTGTTGTGCATAATTGCCCTCAGTTAAAGTATTACTGCAGGCAGCAGACGGTCTCTGTAATGTCTCTGACACTTTGTCGTCGTTTTGTTCCCTGCAGACAGCAAACTTTGAAGGTGCGTTTTGGCCTCACATTCAACAATGAGATCCAGTAGCAATTTAGTTTTGATAAAGGGAACAAACCTTTGCCAATGATCAATAATGGGACACCTATCACCTCCTGTCAATCTAATGTATGGAATTATTTTAGCTCAGTAAATATTTCATACACTCAGATTAAACAGTTAAAAAAAACACTTAATGCAACAGCGGTGAAACAGCACTTAAAGCTAAATATCTGGGTTTTACTTTCTTCCACTTAGTCACACTGAAGAAGTTCTCAGATCGTTGCAGTGGAAAGAACCACAGTGTGATTCTGGCTGCAACTACAATAGTAAATCTAATTGCCTTAAACCTGTTTGTTCCATCAACCAGTCAATATGCCTACTGTGTGTGTGTGTGTGTGTGACCGCACGGCATGCACCACTGGTCAATAAAGTGTGTGCTGAGAGGCAATTGGATGTTTTTCCTCAACCTGACACGTTAAATGCAGTCACACTTGAGGAGAATACAGCGAGCTTGGCTTATTGGCTAAATGGCATCGATTCTGTCCCGTTTCCAACTTATTTTCCTGCATAACCTGTCAGCGCTCAATTGCATCCACTGACAATTATTGAGAGTTTCTTGCATGAAAAAAAAACAACAAACATTTGTTCGGAAGCGCAACAAAGCAAATGTTGCAAATGTGAATTGAAAAAATTTCTTTTTAATAAAGATTATTTTGAAGATCTCACTCCATTAACGACGGAGTGAGATGAGAACAGGCAACGAATGAACAGAGCAAGATTTTAGCAGTGGATTGGGACAGTGATGGATGGAGACTGGAGGCGTTTCAGAGGGGGAAAATCCAGTCCAGGTGATGTTTTTATTATTATTTTATATAAGGAGCAAATGAGAGGGTTCGCTCTAGACTAGGGGTGGGTAAACTCTCTGACTGGTGGGGCCACAGTGGGTGTTAAAATGTGACAGAGGGGCCGCAGCAGCAGCAGATGGATGGAATGTTTTGGTGAGCCGCCTCATAGGAGGGAAAACATATACTGTATCATGGGATATGGAGAAAACATGCTGTTGCTTTAATGACAATTGAAAATGAACAAAAGCAAAGTCACAACAAAATATGTCTTTGAGCTAGCTGAAGTGAGCCTTTAAACACTGAAAAAAAAATCAACAAAATGAAATACAGCCTTTTGTAGTAGTAACAGTTACTGCTATTCAAAAGTAATTTAGAGTGATGTTATTCCTCAGGATATCATCATCATCATCATCATCATCATCATCGCTGTGGCAGAAAACGCAAAAATGCAGGGAAACTAAATAAGGTTTATTGATATAGTTTCAAGTTTGGCGCGCCAGATTAAAAGGCTTAACAAGGCCGCATCTGGCCCCCGGGCCGTAGTTTCCCCTGCCTGCTCTAGAATGACACCAAGGTTTTGGACATTGGGACATGAGGAAGGTGGGAGAGAGGGTGGGAGGTGGAAGGAGATGTAGACCTGTGTGTCGTCGGCGTAGCGTTGGAAGTGGATCCCAGGTTTACGGAGGATTGGTTTGTAGTATAACTTGAATCAAAGTTAATGTAAACTATTTCATTTCAGTGTCTCAGACAGGGTGTTCCAAACACACTCTGATCACTGCTCTTCAGCTCATACATTCATAAATGAACACATGTATACGTAAAGAGTGGTGAATGACAGAATAATTACTTATGTGTCAGTTAAATGCCCTTGTGACGCAGCAGAGACCTTCACATTACTTGTCCCTTAGTGGGGAAGGAAAAGGCATTTTTACTAACTAAATAGATCAGGAGGGAATATGGGAAGTCAATGTGAAGGGCTTTAGAACGGTGGGCAGGTCCGCTGTAGTCAGCCGTGTGCTTTGATGTGTTCCTTTTTAACACGCCACGGGCAAAGGCCTCACAGTTGGTGGTCAAAGCAGTCATGTTCCTGCAGTCAAGCCGTTAAAAACTAAAATAACTGATGAGAAATCATTAAAGCGGCGCTGTCATATAATCCTTAAACATCATTTGGTCCGTTTTTTCAGTCTTCTCGAAATATGATATTTGTTGTTTCGATTGAATAAATACTTATTTTTCCCTGGTGGAAATAAAGATCCAACTAAAGTGAAAACAACTGAACCACTCCAAATGAAACCAAACCCACGACTGCTGGGTACTCTTAACAGTTTTGTTATTCTGTTGCCAGTGATCACTGTTAAACTGTTTTTATTACCCTTGGCTGAATGTCTTTAATGAATTATTCAGTTGCTCTTTAATTAAGATCATGTAGGGTCGATATTCATCTGTACCAATGAATGTGTAGGTTTTCTGTGCCTTAATACTCTGTAATTATTCATAAAACATTTTTTAAAGAGCATTTTAATGCTAAAATTGTATCTGTTTCCTTTCACGTCTTATCCTCCATTGAGGTCTTTTTTCCCCCCCTCTTCCACACAGTCACAGTGTTTTCACTTTCCCACCCTTGAGCAGACATCCAGGCTCACATCTGGAAATAGCATTCCGGCCCGGCCGCTGTTTAAGGTCTCAGGAAGTTTTCACACTTCACGACTCATTAACCTGAAGGTTTCCCATGCAAGACAGAGGGCAGCGCAGAGTGCAGAGTGGAGGAGGAGGACACACAGAGTAGGACTGGCAGCAAGTTCTCACCCAGTGAAATTAATACATACAATACATACAACAATGCATATCAGGAATTATTATTATTATTATTATTATTATTATTATTATTATTATTATTGTTATTATTATTATTATTATTATCATCACTATTATTATTATTATTATTATTATTATTATTATTATTATTATTATTATTATTATTATTATTATTATTATCATCATTATTATTATTATTATTATTATTATTATTATTATTATTATTATTATTATTATTATTATTATTATCAGATGGATCTGAGTTAAAGGACTTCAGATCAAAGAACAAATGTTAGACAAACAGGGGAAGTGTGTGTGTGGGGGGGGGGGGGTTCAGAAAAAAGATCAGACAAAGGACAGTGATGAATTTGTGTGTGTGTGTGTGTGTGTGTGTGTGTGTGTGTGTGTGTGTGTGCGCGCACACACTGTCCAGGGTGTCTGAGTCCAGCCCTCTGTGAGTAATGTGTCTGCAAGAGGAGCTCTCCTAATGAAACACTTTTCCTGGAGTGATAATTACACCAGTCGAAAGCGAGGACACCTCCAGTCGATGTGTGAATCTTAGCTTCCTAAAAACACAAAGTTCCTCTCCGGCGGCTCTGGGTTTGTGTGTGTTTGCGGGAGGGAGGCTCGGAGGAGCGTGTGTGCTGTGTTTCCCAGAGCCTGACATTATAAACTTTGCCTGATAAAAAAGGCAAGGCAGCTTTATTTACGAGGTGCATTTCACACACGAGGCAACTCAATGTGCTTTCCATGGTTGAAAGTTCAACATTTTAAAAGCATTAAAAAAACAAAGAATACAGAATATTCAAATAGAGGCTAATTCAAACATACTGCACGGTATAATGAGCAGTAATAATGAATAATAGTAATAAAATATGATAAGATGAATAAAAGCACTCAATAAAAGGAGAGTCTTTAATCTGTTCACACTGACTTCACTTCTGTTGGCTGCTTCTTCTGTTTGTCTGCAGCATAGCAGCTAAATGCTGCTTCGCCTTGTTGAGTTTCCACTCTGGGCTCCACTATCTGACCTTGATCCACAGATCTCACAGTGCTACTGGGTTTATATTCCATTCGCATCTCATTGATGTATTCTGGACCTAAACTAGGGCTGTGCGATTAATCGATTTTAAATCGAAATCAGATTTTTTTTTAGTCGTAACGATGTTAAATAGAGGAAAATCGATTTTCCTCTTTCATGCTTCTGGGTTGGCGCCTCTTGGGTACCGTAGTCCTCCTCCCCCCTGGAGAAGCTGTTAACTGGCTACCTTATGTTTACTGGCATCTGCACTAGCTAGCCACAGCAGGTGTTAAAACCAGGAAGTGATTCTGTTTGCTGCCCTCAACACTACCTGGTCAATTATTTTTCCAAAGTCGCTTACAACACGCACTTGTCCCGTTTTTGTAGCATATTTAACGAAATTTCGAATAACGAAAAAAATCAAAATTGAATATCGAGCTTTCAGAGAAAAAAATTGGGTTTTTATTTTTGATCAAAGTCGCCCAGCCCTAACCTAAACCCTTCGGTGACTTCTAGACCAGTAGCAGAACTCTTCTAGACCAGTAGCAGAACTCTTCTAGACCAGTAGCAGAACTTTCAGGCTTGTAAAAGGTGGCGCCGACCCATTCTCCTCTGTCGACACGTTTAGCTTGTGTCACTGTACATCCAGGCTGCATTCTGTCTCAAGAGGGTGAGAAATTCAATTGTAAATGGTCTGCTGTTTTGTGATTTCCGTGGTGTGGCTGCAGCTGGCTGACAGCCACTGCTTTGTCTGCTTGTCACAGCGGTTGAAGTCTCAGTGAAGGGCGCAGCGCAGATAAGCATCCCACACGTGGATTAGCAGCGATGGAGCCGAGTCGGGCAAAAAAGGCAAAATAGGGCAAAGACCAGAGATGCTCTGTAGAGCCGTGCTTTATGTTACAAGGAACACACACAAACACACAACACATACCTGCATCTGTAATGAGGGCAAATCTAGTATCACACTTCATCAGTCAAAGAATTTAGTCAAACAAATCCGAGCCAGACCAGCAGAACAATTCAATTATTCTGCATGGCTTTAATAAATGTTTGATATGCATTACATTGGAATTTTCTCATTCAAATTTTACGATTTAACAGTTGGGGCTTTTCCCATTAATTCTCGACACACAAAGTTACCATTTGCACTGAGGACATTTATTAAATAAATATGGAAAAGTCGAGCAAATTTACAGCAGGATCGGGATCTGGTGGAGATTAGTACACACGCTTAAAACAAAACTTTTACCTACTGGTGCATGTATAATATAAACTCCCGGCTTGTAGCGTACTGGGATCTGGCAGATGAAGTATTTAATTCTTTGGTTTAATAGATTTTTCCGCCCTTTCGGAATTATGGAAATGCTTTGCTCCTTGGGCACACGCAGACTTTTCCACATGCTGTAAGCAAATCTCTCTGTTTGTCTTGCTCTCTCTGTTGATGAGATTCTGAGTCGTCTGTCATTTCTATAGACACCCTTAATGTCGTCTATCTGGCACTTTCACAAATAGAAGCATCTGGAGACTTGACTTAAGGGCGGCTTTAGCAGTGTGTTCAAAAATCTTTTCAAATTCAAGGATTACCACCCTGTGGGAATGGGTGTAGTAGATGACTATCCATATCTCCTGCCACACTCTGCATCACAAATGAAGACACTGCAGCAGTAGGCTTCCATTCATGGCACACCTTTTTGTTCTGCAACAAACACACAAGTGCACAGCGCTGAGAGGTTATGTAAAGTCCAAATTATTAATCATTCACAATAATTTGTGTTAGTTTGTGTTAATCAGATCCATCTTATCATGTCCTTCCTTCTCATGCCAGGATCGGACGACACGGATTTAGCCAAATTTTGACCCCACAGACAAATTTCAGGCAAACTGTAACTGTTGTCTGGATGGTGGAAGAAACACCTTCACCCCTGGCAGTGGGACAACATCAAGGATTGCTAGAACGATGTCTGTCTGAAGTGCAGAATTACTTTTCTTTGGGTTTTAAAATGTGACGGGGGGGGGGGGAGCAGAGCATATGGAGCGCTTTATGGAAAAAGGAGAAATTAGAAAATATATTCCTTTTTTTTTCCTTAAAATTGTACAGTTGACCTTTTCTTTTTAGCAGATGGATGGAGGAAAATATATGTCATGGCATATTAGGGATGGGCGATATGGACTAAAAATTTTACTACGATAATTTCTGGAATTTATTGCGATAACGATAAAAGTGACGATAAAAAATATAAAACAATTCAACTCCATCTTTTGGGATTTTTTTGAAACCGCACATTTTCGAAACTGCACTCGAAAAAACGCGTGTACATCAAGAAGCTTTAAAAAAAAACAATAAATAAATAAAAAATAAATAGAAAACGACTGAAAACGATGTAGTACCTCTGCCCAACCTCGTGTGGCGCCGCAAGTTTACTCCCTGAAGGCGTAAAAAGAAGAAGAACGCCTGAGGCACGCCGTGTTTAAAGAAGCAGTGGCTCGCTAAAAACAAGCGCTACAGAGAACAGAAAGAACGATCGCTCTTGAAAAGACGGTGTGGATAAACGACAGAGTTGAACGTCTGCTTCGAGTTCATTTAGAACACAAAGCCTGAAAAGGTCCATGCTAAGATTGACTCGGAGTCGTGCCAGTAAAAGTTTGCTAACATTTTTGCGCTTCCTGCCCCAACATCCTGCTCCGCCGACCCGAGAGAAAATAAATAAAATGTAAAACAGGATGTTTGCAAATCGTTTCCGTGGTGTTTATTGATTTTTTTGACGATATATCGCTAACGCCGATATATCGCCCGTCCCTATGGCATATGTAGAAAGCATGAGTTTTCTGTGAAAATGAACAAAAGTGTTAGAACCAAACCAGTGTCTTTGAAGCTCCACAGTGTTTACTGTAGCTCTTTATTGAAATGATTCTTTTTTATGACAGCTATTTGTTCTTTTTTTTCTTCAAATCAGGTGAGCCAGATTAAAAGTCTGAACGGGCCGCATATGGCCCCTGGGCCTTAGTTTGCCCATGCCTGGCCTAGTGTGACATGTCCTACGACGTGTTCCTGGACAAGTTACTACAAAATAATTTTCACAAAATACTGATTCAACCCCTCATCATTTCTTTTCTAAATAAAATTGATACCTACAGCAGTTTAAATGTCAGAAACCAAAACAAGCAATTATGCTTTGCAATAAAACTAAATACACTCCAGTGTTGAATGGCCTGACGTAGGGTTTTTTTTCCCCCTCTTTGAGGCAAGTAAAAGCCCACTTATCATCTTGACAATTAGTTCCATGATGGCTTTCAGCAGAAATGAGCCCATCCACTGCTCTGGAGTGCAGGTTAGATTACTGCAGCCACTAAATGTAAAGAGATGCTTGAGGTTTTCCTGAATGGATCACACAGCCAAGTTGCAAACAATGTGCTGTTTGAGTGTTTGCAATGGCAGCGTCGGCAAGTGACCTGCACAATACTTGATGTGGAATAGTTGAATTGGCCAGACTGCTCATAAAACCTTTTTGGCACTACCGTTAGAAATAATATGTCATTAAGTTTCCTGGTGGAGAAATTGTTTCATGATAGTGTGAGTTTTAAAACATGCATCACGAAGAAAGACAACTGCCTGCATGGGTTTTCTCCAGTGTGCCTGGAAACCATGCTTAGTCCAATATATTGGATTGTATTTGTATTTATTGTACACATATGTAAACATATGTAAATACATGTATATGAATATATCTAAATATACATATATTAATAATTTCATACATGTAAAAACAATTTAGTTTCTTCCTTGTCTGGCCTTTAACACTCATGGAATACATATATATATATGTATGTATATATATATATATATATATATATATATATATATGTGTATATATATATATATATATATATATATATATATATATATATATATATATATATATATATATATATATATATATGTATATATATATGAATATATATGTATACATGTATACATACTTTTATTTTGAAAGTGCTGAATCACATCCAAAGGCGTCTCGAAGCGCTTTGCTCAGTCAAAGAGAAAGCAACTGATCCGCCCAGAGCAGCATGAAGCAACAGAGACGAGGATTTTCTCCTTGTCCCTCCGCAGTGGGAAGAAACCTGGAGCAGAGCTGGACTCTGGAGGGCGGCCATCTGCCTCCACCGGTTGGGGTGAAAAGGAAATAGATAAAAGGAAGAGATAGAGACAGAGACAGAGACGGAGTCAGAGTGGCAGACAGGCCAGAGGGAGTTGTAGTGAGAAGATGTAGTATTTGCAAAGTTCTCATTAAATATATACAGAGAGATATTAAGAATTAACAGTTATTATCAATATTATTTGAAGTAGACCTGCAAGTATTAAACATTTTGAATAGATGTTTGTGTATTGTAGAAGACTTTTTTTGGTTGCTGTCCAAATTTAAAAAAAAAAAAAAAAAACTTTCACAGCTGGCTTCTCCGGCTACTGAGGTTTTGGTCATCGCCTGCTGGGCCTTGGGACACAGATACTGCAGCAGTATCTTGCCTATGTTTTTAAGTGTAGTATTGTGTGAATAGGTCACAGGTAGTGTTGTTGTACTGGAGGTTGGTCTTGGTCTCCAGACCACTTTTTAAGGCACTTTTTTAAGGGATTTAAAGGGAGGCACTTTTACTGGGTCTAGTCTCGGACTTGGACTGGTCGGACTGGGGATTTTTGATCCAGACCAGTGTGTAGACTCAGCCAACACTGTAATAACACGATAATAACAGAAAACGCTCTGTTGGTGACACCCTGCCCTCTTATTCCTAGCTCATTGATTTTGAAATTTTATGAAGCAAAGTTGTATCGTTGAAAATGTTTCAAAATAGTTGGAAAAGCAGCAAAATGTTCAAGAAAATGACTAAAAGACACCTTGCTGAAAAGAGATGTTGCTGTTCCATTTAGAAGCAAATTTTAATTTAAGAATGATACGGGTCATTTTCTTCAGTTTCGTTGCTATTTTTCTTTGATATCTAAAGTCTTGGTCTGGTCTCGGTGTCGATGCTGTCTAGTCTTGAGAAGGTCTTGGTCTGGGTTGGTGCGGTCTTGACTACAACACTAGGTGACAGAGGAGTTGTGGTAGAGAAGGAGAGTGACAGAAGCTCCGAGTGCACTCGGCAACAACCCCTCTAACAGGAAAGGAGGATCTCCCTCAGCGCTGTAGCAGCTTCACTCTTGGTGAGTCGCTCCTAACTGTAAACTTTAACAAAAGGAAGGTTTTTAGTCTTTAGTCTTAAATGAACTGACCCTGTCTGCCCCCTGAACCCAGGCCAGTCCATGCTTCCAAAGTAACTTCTAGAAACTTCTGAGTGAGCAGAAGTCCTGCATCCTCAGAGCAAAGGGCTCTAGGAGGACGACGCGGATCAATGAGCTCCTCCATGTATGAAGGGAGCCTGAGAGTGAAGAGCTGAAGTAATCAGGAGAATCTGAAATTCATATTCTAGATTTAAAGGGAAGCCAATGTAAAGATGCTAGAACAGGAAGTGTGATGTATGAACATATGAAATAATCAATACAAAAACTGTATGTCAGTAACTGCTGTCTTCTGCAGTAATGCACCTTCATTTTAAATTAGTGAGTGAAGAATTTGATCAGTGTGGATCAGCAATCTTCCAACGTTTGATTGGAGGCATTTCAAAGGTTTCTTGGTAGCATTCACAACATCTCGCAGCCCTGTTACTCTCCAGAGGACCACACGGTGCTTCTCTCTATGAAAGAAGAGTGTTGTCTTCTGACACACTGCATGTTTGTCTTGTATGTGTGTACACGATACCGTATATATGCTGTTTGGGGCACTGTAAATAAACCTGTGTGTCAGAATGAAGATGTGAATCCAGCACCAGCTGTGCTTCCATCGCAGTTTTTCGCAAAATAAAAGCAATTTTTCTAAAATTTCAACAAAGTCCAATTGGGATTTGCCGGTGTTTCCATCGGATGGTGTGAAGCACATCAGCCGTAATTCTGGTCAAATCTCGCTTTTGTTAGTTCACGTTTGTTTGCTGTCCAGAATGGTTGCTCTATTTTTCTCTTTGATGACTTGTGAAAAATAGTCCGTCTCCTCCTCCGTCCAATCATAACACGCCATTTTCACTGCTCAGTGAACTGGTCACGTGACCCCGTACGTCACGTCCACTTTCATCTAAATGCCAAAAAAGTGTTTCCATGACACTTTAGCGATATTCCTCTATATGGATGCGTGTGGAAAAACCACCTGATGAGAGCCTCAAAACCTTTCAGCCGTATTGGAGAGGTTTTTCCAAGTGGAGCTGTTTCCATCACCAGTTCTTATTGCCATATTTAGGTTTTGCGCAATTCTAGGGGTGATGGAAACGCAGCTGCTGTCTGCATATTAAACTTGATGTCTTTCTGCTTCTTTTTGAAAGGTTCACATCAGTGCAGAGACCAGTGTGAAAACAGTGCAGGCCTCAGCCTGCAGGGTCTCCCTCCTGCTTATATTTGTAACACTAAACCAAAGCAAGCTAACTGGAGGTAGCAGATGTCATGCGTTATTAATCGTGGTCACCATCAATCCAGTTTTCAGTTTATGAGCTGAGCAATCACCTGAAGAATATATGGGCCAAAAACATCTTGGCCAGTGTTGATGGACTGCTGAGTTATGAGTTATTGATGTTCCTTTTCTGGCATTGAGGCCTGACATGGGCAAACTATGGCCTGGGGGCCATATGCCGGCCAAACTTGAAAGAATTATATTAATACTAAGTAAGTCATAAAATAGCTGCATGAATGCATTTTTTCAGTCTTTTCAGAGTCATTTCAATAAAGAGCTAAATACAGTGGGCCTTCAAAGACTCTGACTTTGTTGTAACGCTTTTGTTCATTTTCAATTGACATTAAGGGACATGTTTTCTACATATCCCATGATATATTTTTCTTTAGCAGTCAAACAGTTTGCCCAATCCTTGTTGATGATTTGTTGTTTTCCTCTCTTTCCATATGTCCATATATTTCCAAATCACCTGGATAAAACCTGTTCTGACAGGTAGCGCCGCCCCTCCACCCAACAAGTTCGCTTTTAACTAAAAAAAGAAATCATACCTCAATAAAGATTGCTATAGATGGAACAAAAGACAAGCACATCACACCTCTGGAAATGTAATGATTGGCAACAATTCAACTGGACAATTAATCACAAACGTTTAGTTTGTTAAAAAAAAAAAAAAAAAAATAACTTGATAAAGAACATACACACAAATCCAATGAAATTAGTCAAATGAAAGTATACCTGTCAATCAACATTGTGAAAGGTTTTATGTTTTTATCCAGTTTAATTCAAGTGAAGTGAATTCACTGCATTACTTGATTCAGATACTTGGCTCTCTCTGTACGATGGGCGTCCGTCCTCATGCTGTCCCAATGCTTTATAGGCCTCAGTATCAGGGCGCCATGATGGAGGCAGGCCAGCAATTGATGATCAATACATCGCCAAACAGTTTGGCTGCTCATCAATCTGTTTGCCTGGACGTGTGTCTCTCACTTGTACGCTTCACTTAACCTCCATCACTTGGTGCCAGACCCCTCTGAACACTTTAGCCCAGATAAATAACACACTTTGGAGGAGCGTGTGTAGAGGAGGGGGAGGTGTGTGTGTGTCTGTGTGCAACTATCTGATGCTGAATCAATGCAACACCTCGGGGATGGCACAGCAGCAGAGGAGGAGGTGGAGGAGGAGGAGGAGGAGGAGGAGGAGGCTTCCGCACACTTTCTCCCCCCTCCCTCCTCGGTACCAGAGAGGTGTGTGCCAAATAATAGCCGCTCATTAGGAGCTGCTGCCTAATTCATCGCCGCTCTGTCAGCGCGGGCCTTGTGTACGACCCCCGGGTAACACATAAATCACACGCGTAACCGAGCGGCCGAGCGGCAACTTTCATGCCCCGAACGCCGCTGATTTATCAACCAAATTACTGCGAGTCCTGCTCGCCAGCCCCCCCAACACTTTGCCGAGGAAATCACCAACTAACCCCTGAGCGAACCGATTTATTGAAAAGCTGTCCCCCCCGTCCACTGCCGCCGCCACCAGCAGCAGCAGCAGCAGCAGCAGCAGCAGCAGCAGCAGCAGCAGCAGCAGCCGCCGCCTCCCGCCCTGCTTTCTGTGTCACTCCACTCATCTCTCAGTGACTTAATTAAAATCTATCCCGTTGGCTCGTTGGCATTTATTACAACCACTGGGCTAATGAAACAAAGAGCACGACAAAAACCAAAGCTGCTTTGTGCCCGTAAACGTTCATTAAACCACAACACACACGCACGCACACACACACACACACACACAGAGAGAGAGAGAGAGAGCATAGGCCTATTTATTGCTGTTTTCAATGTCTTATTGGTCTCGGTGTCTCTGTCAACAGCCAGAGACTAAACAAGTCTTAAGTGCAAATCAATCCCCGACTTTCCTTTGTTTCACTGCCTGAAAGTTGAAGAAATATTTGTTTCTTTTGTTTGTAGTTTATCCCCCGTTAATTCTTGCCAGAAACAAAACATTCATATCCATTTATTAATGTTTTTGTCACTCTGACAAAGGTTTAGGTCGTTTCCACACTGTATTAACTGAATTTCAAGAGCTTTTTAAATTGTGTAACTAACTAAGATCATTTCTTCAAGATCAGCGGGCCGGATTAAAAGTCTTAACGGGCCGCTTATGGCCCCCGGGCCGTAGTTTCCCACCCTTGGTCTAAGTTATCTGTTTGTAAGCACGAAGTTTAAAAACAAAGTTATTATGGGTCCGTATAAAATATCACATATCAAATGATGGAACAGGCCTGTGAGCGCTGATGCACAATATGACTTGGTTGGTTTTTCGCCAGGTGGTGGAGGAGGAGGTGTGTGTGTGTGTGTGTGTGTGTGTGTGTGTGTGTGTGTGTGTGTGTGTGTGTGTGTGTGTGTGTGTGGGCTCATCCAGTCCAGATCAAAGACCCCTCGCCCTCATATTCTCCACAGACAGGCAGGCAGGCAGGCAGGCAGGCAGGCAGGTAGGCAGGCAGGCAGGCAGGCAGACAGACAGACAGGCAGGCAGGCAGGCAGGCAGGCAGGCAGGCAGGCCGGTAGGCCGGCAGACAGACAGACAGACAGGCAGACAGGCAGGCAGGCAGGCAGACAGACAGACAGACAGGCAGGCCGGCAGACAGACAGACAGGCAGACAGACAGACAGGCAGACAGATAGGCAGGCAGGCAGGCAGACAGACAGACAGGCAGGCCCAACTGGCTGGAGATGCGCATTAAATGGCTCAACTGTGCGTCTGTTGAAACACACACACACACACACACACACACACACACACACACACACACACACACACACACACACATTGCGGGACTCGGTTCTTTCCGAATTCTTCTTTCTTCTTGCGCTTCCGAGCAGCTATTGGACTTTTTTTTTTTTTTGTTCCTCCTTCCCTCCGCCGGAGCCTTGGACATGGGTGGGGTGCGGAGGGTGCGGAGGTGGAGGGTGGGGGAGGGGGGTGCGAGTGTTGGGTGCGGGGTGGGTGGGTGAGACGGGGAATGTGGAAGGTGCTAAATTAGCTGGCTGATCCGCGCTCATTGCCGCATACACATCCCCCTATTACTGCGCCCTTGCGCCGCTTAATATTCCGGGCATGGCGCGCGCCTCCAGATAGCAGATTTATCAAATGGGAAAATGAATGTATGATGATCAGTTAAATTGAAAATCAGCGCCCGGGTGACAGGCCGCCCTGACACCTCGGTAATTAGAAAGAAAAATGATGGCCTCCGAATGCATAATAGAGCAAAAACAATTTACGCTCCGCCCCCCCCCCCCCCCCCCACCCTTCCACCACTACCACCACCACCACCAACGCCGTAATGATCGCGGGTTCAAATTGAAAATTTCTCCCGGTTGAAATTGAATTCATAAAGTGTGATGCATGAGCGACACGGACACAGCGGGAGGGCCGTCAGTGCCAGTCCGGCCTCGGCGGTGTGATCGATCGCTCGTTTGTGTCGGTGGTAGACCAACTACACCCCCCCCCCTTTTTTTTTTTTTTTGCTTTCTCTCTCTCAACGGTGGTTTCATAAAAAAAAAAAAAAAGACTTGCAACAAAAAGAAAAGAAGCGAGAACATTTTGCGTGAAGTATATGATGCAATATATATATATATATATATATATATATATATATATACAAATATAAATGTGAGGGATTTAAATGTAATTTATATGAGAGTTTATATATAAATTATTATGATTGATTACAATGATATGAGAGTATAAGAGAGTTTGAATTGTGTTGGAACTCTTGTGTTGTGTTGTGTTGTGTTGTGTTGTAGCTTCCACCAGTTTCTTTGTACTATTATTTGTCTCAGCAGTCGCGGCGCACCGTTAAAGGACATTTTCTCTCTCCTCTGCAATACACGCTTGAACTACACACACGCTGAAGGCAAATTGAGAGCGCGCGCTTTCTTTCTAATTAATCGCCGTCTTAAAACGAACCGATTATATGAAAGCGGCTCCCCAAACCCCCTGAAAAGAAAATAAAAGTGTGTGTGTGTGTGTGTGTGTGTGTGTGTGTGTGTGGGCGGGGGTGGGGGGGGGGGGCAGTTGGAATTTTACACGGTGCGAACGATTCGGTGTGATTGTATTCGGTCGAAGGTGACGTTTCCTGCGGGCCTATGGGGGGAAATAATGTCCTTATGAATTAAATAATAGGGTTATTACTTTCATTGATTTTAGCTGTCTGGGAATTTAGTTTGCAGCTGCGGTCTTAACCCGTCCTGCCGGTGCAGCCCGACTCCCTCGGCATCCTACTGTCTAATTATTTTCCTATAACCCCCTTCCTCCTCCTGCGCAAATAGCACAGTCACCCAGCGAAAATTATGTAAATATTATTAAAGGGACTTAGGCGGGGAAATTCATTTGTAGAGTAGCGCTCCGTCCCTCGGATCCCCTTCTTCAATTTATTTGCAAATCTCGTGGCGAGGGAACCGCGGGAGGGATCGCGGATATTTAGCCGCTGCGCTGTCAACACGCAGAATGAACGGCTTTAATAATTGGCATCTCCGCCGCAAAGGGAGTTTCTGGTGGCGTTTACACTTCATATGCTCAGCACACTTTTCCTCTGAGCTGCAACTGCACGTCCGGTCGGATCACGAGTGTGTGCAATGCGCATGTCTGTCCTTTTTTCTTTAAAAAAATATAAAAAAATATTATTATTATTATTATTATTATTATTATTATTATTATTATTATTATTATTATTATTATTATTCATTATAGACGCACTTCAGCCACTCAGAGTGATGTCTAGGTTTTCTGTTTCTTGAAGTCACTACTTGTTTTGTGTTATTGTGACAAACCTCAGCGTCACACATACAGCGATTGTATACATATAGATATGTGTGTGTAAATAAAATAAATTAAGATAAAATAAAATAAAATAAAATAAAATAAAATCCTATAGAGAAACCCATGCCAAAAAGTGCTTCACATTATTCTGGCTTTTCAACGACAGGAAGTGCTCAAACTGCTGCACTTCAATGTGTTATATTATAATATTAGTTTCTAGTTTGCTTTTATGGTCCCCAAAACCAAGCAAACTGGTATGAAAAAAAGGCCGATACTAATCTGAGTATGCCCCCCCCCCCTCCTCCCATCATATCTCTATCTCCCCCCCCAGCCCCACCCGCTCCCACCCCGAGGGGCTCCATCCTATTAGAACAGATGACGAGGGGCCCGGCCGCTTTTGTGTGAGTGAGAGAGAGAGAGAGAGAGAGAGAGAGAAGAGAAAACGCATGGCAGGCGGGCGGGCGCGCCTGTCCTATTATGTGCAACACATGATCAATAGGGCGATAAGGCAGCAACATCAATATAAGAGACAGAACAATGAGGGATATCATCGAACATCTATCTTAATATAGCGACTACAAGGGCCGTCTGACAGCCGCGGCAGCAGCTCATGAAAATTCCGCCCCACGAATCCGCCACCGAACCCCCCCCCCTGCGCGCTCAATAGGCTATGTATGCGCGCTCACGTTTGCAAACCCCCGCACACACCGCACATACACGACTCAGCTGCTCGGCTATTATTTCATCCTATTTCAATTGCCCCCCCACCCCCCACCACCACCCCCACCCCGCCCGCTGCCTTTCATGCTAATTCTATTATTGTAAGGAAGTTTATGTGATTCTGTATCAGGAGAAAATCGCCAATGTCTAATAAGCCTTTGGGTTTGAAAGGAGGGAGGGAGGTGGGGGGGTGGAGGGGGGGTAAAAATTGCCTCCAGACTTCTCGCCAGCCAGTGGGAAAATAATTACTTTCATATCAAAACTCAGCAGGAGGCGCAGGGGTCCTAGAGCCCCCCGGACACTAACCTCATTCCAGCAGCTCGGCCTTTTCAAATGAATACATTTGTTAAAGCAGCAATAAATACAAACAGGCGGGCGGAGCTGAGCTTCACTGCAGCATCAGTGGAGGAAGAGGAGGATTTGATCTAACTTGACAACAGTAGAGGAACTAATCCAGCCTCTTTTAGCGTTTGACCTTCGACACGACCTCCGAGACAGTGGATCAAGTTAAACAATATCTTTATTTATCAAAACGTTTACATATAAATAGCATTTTTCTCCTTTTTTTCCCCTTTTTTTTTGTACAATTTCTGAGGATTTTTCTGTGTTGATCGCATCCTAGTTTTGTTTTCTTACAAGACGTTCGGGCGATAAAAGAGAGAAAGCTGCTCGAAAAGGTGTTTCTGGCCCCGAGGCCTCGAAATGAAGGTGCAGCCGCAACTTGTGGAGGCGCCCGTTTGGATCGATCGCACATTATGATTGAAAAAATAGACAAGAAGAATCGAGTCTCCTGATTCCTGATATGTTGTGATATTTTCTTCTCCTCGAGTGTGTGGGCGGAGCTTTGGGAATGTCTGAGTGGTCGGAGCCACGTTGCTGGTCCTCTGCTTGTCGCGTCAGTCCAGATCCACGTCCTCTGCGTCTGTTGCGCCTGCTCCTCCACAGTGATGCTCGCTGAGGTCCGGAGACGCACCCCCCACCTCCTCTGTTGCATACAGTCGCGCGCCCTGGCAGCCACCAGCTGCTGCTGCTGCTGCTGCCGCCTCTGTACAAACTTTCAAATCCCTCTGGCCGGGAAATCTCCCACTACTGCTGCTGCTGCTGCTGCTGCTGCTGCTGCTACTCCTCCACGTCTGCTCCACCTGCAGCAGCAGCAGCAGCAGCGGTGTGATCCGAGGGGTCCGAGTGAGGAGCAGCAGCGGGACTCCTCCTGTCTGTGGCCGCGCTCTCAGCTCCCTGCAGACCGGCTCTGTTTGCGCCGCTGTCCTGACACTGCGATGCCTTCAGGGCCGCCTGGGGCACCAGGAACCCCAGCGGTTGGTGAGCGATGGGATAAAGCAAGAAGTGACCCTTCCCCACCAGCGTCCTCTGGCCCGGCAGACGGGGGAAGTCCTGCTGGGGCTTGCGCCGGGGCGTGGCGTCGGAGAGGAGGCTCTCCACGCTGAAGGGGTTCCGTTTCTGCAGGGCGGCCGGCGAGCGCGGCCCCCCGGGGCTGGAGCTGCGGCAGCCGCCCTCGGAGACCTGCTCGTAGTCCCCCATCGTTCTTTGGCTTTGGTGGTTGTGCAGCGGGCTGAAGTGCTGTGGGTTTTGGTGGCAGCTGGATTGGCTCTGGCGTCCTCCAGCTCCAGCTGCAGCTCCTCCAGCAGCGGCGGCAGCAGCAGCAGCAGCAGCAGCAGCCCAGCTCCACATGCTGGAGCCTCTCGCCGAGGTTGCAGGGCTGCTGCTGCTCGCTGTCGGTGAACTGCGACACGCCGCTGTCGCTCTCGGAGCCCCCCGGCGTGTGGAAGGCGTCGCCGGCCAGCAGTTTGTCGACGCTGTGCGACTTGAGCAGCTTCTTCTCGTGCTTCCGCTTCTTCTTGTCGCAGCGCGCCTGCTCCCGCAGCGCGATCTCCTCGGGGTCCATGGGCTCGCCGCTGCACGTGGTCGGGTGCGAGTTGTGCGCCGGCCGCCCGGGACCTTTCTTGGTGTTCTCCTTCTTCCTCCATTTCGCACGGCGGTTTTGGAACCAAACCTGAGAGCACACAGACGGACCAGACATGCACGTCCAAATATTAATACACAGAAAATGTGCAGAAAATATTGATGCAGCAGCATATTCTCTTACAATGTTTTATATTTGTTTGGGCAGTTACAGCTGAATTACAATGATGAATGAATAGGTGAATTTATGATTCTAGAGATTATGAAACAACAACACGTCACTGATTTGATTTTTTTTTTTTTTTGCTATGAAGAGAAAGGTCAAGTTTTGTCATGTAACTTCAACGATGCAGACACAGACAGTATGCAGAGTATAAGTACACACAACGTATTGATGCACCAGCATATTCTCATTCATTTTTTCCAACATTGTTTTGCACAGCTACAGCTGAATTAGAATGATGAATGAATTGGTGAATTAATAATTCTACAGATCATGGAATGACACGATTGGTCGCTGATGTGATTTTTTTTTTTTGCTATGAAGAGAAAGGCAAGCTTTGTCACGTTGACTTGAATGACGCTTTGATGTCATGTCAGTGGAATCCAACATATGATGTAAGGAGCTGGTGATGTCACAGCACAGGCTGTGGCCCTGAGGAGCTGCCAGCAGTCACCATCCTGACAGCCTCGCATTTCTCATCACTTGACGAGCATGGAAAGAGCTTGTTGATGAGAATTCACTGCAACACTAAGACTGGTTGGATAAATGAGGCCTCAGTTAATTTCATACTTCTGTGAGTGTCCCTGCCATGGATGAAACAATTTTGGCAAATAATAGAATAAATATTCTTATATTTTTGTGATATTCTATATTACTAGTGCTGCTGCTAATAGTTAGTATGCTAATAGTATAATTAATAATAACAAAAAAAACAATGATGATGATGATGATGAATAATAATAATAATAATAATAATAATAATAATAATAATAGTAATAATAATAATAATAATAATAATAATAATAATAATAATAATAATGATACTTTGATTAAGCTATTAGTCGACAGAGCTCACACCTGGAATGGAGTAAATTATGGGGTGATAAGGACATAGAACCATACTGCTACAAATCCGAGCTAATTCCCATAAATCCCTGAAACAAGTTGTATTCCTGCATGTCTCCCCTCAACTGTCTGCTTGTGTGTGTGTGTGTGTGTGTGTGTGTGTGTGTGTGTGTGTGTGTGTGTGTGTGTGTGTGTGTGTGTGTGTGTGTGTGTGTGTGTGTTTCGACCAAGACACAACATCTAAAGAGTACCTTAGGTTCAGTGGTGGAGTCCCTACGTCATACACAGGTATAACCACAAGAAAAGGTTCAGAATTACCGTACAACCACTACAAAATGCGCAAACTTGCGGATCAGTTATGTTTTGTTTTGTTTTGATTTTTTTGTGGATACGACAGTCAACTGTCCCGTTAAAAAATGTGATTGAAAGAAGGTTTTCTGTTCAGATCTGTTGCTTTAGTGCCGCTTTAGAGAATTCCTAAGTGTGTTTGCGCCACTTTTTTGCACTTGATTGCTTTAACGTTTTTTGTTTTTTTTTAATAATAAGTGTATTAATTGTTTATTCATTTTTTCCTTCATTTTAACCAGATTGTTTTGTCACTGACTGCTGCTAGTCAATTCATTAAAGTCCAGCTTGTAAATGACCGTGATGGACCTTGTGTTGCTTAAAATACATTTACATTTAGACGATGACATCATCAGGCTTTCACGATCTCTTTCTTCAACATTTTGCTGTTTTGCCAACTGTTTTGAACCATTTAAAAAAACAAAACAACTTTGCTTCATAAAATTAAAAAAAAAAAATAAATCAACGAAAAATAAAAGGGCTGGCTGTCACTCTGGGTGTCACCAACAGAGCGTAAAACAGCAGCAGCTGGATTCTTTTCTGTTATTATCCTGTTATTACAGTGTTGGCTGAGTCTCCACTGGTCTGGATCAATAATCTCGAGTCCGTCCAGTCCGACACCGAGACAAGACCCAGTAAAAATGCCGCCGAGTCCGAGACGAGACCCTTAAAAAGTGGTCTGAGACCACCAACCAAACCGACCTCTCGTAGCAACTCACTAGAAACAGCAGCAGGAAGCAGGTGCTGTTTAGTTTAGTCGTCAAACTCCGTCAATGACGTTGAATTACAGCGTTTCAAAAGCAGACACGTCCTGCCTCTGCGTCTGTGTCCGTCTCCACCTTTATATTCTGCTCCCCTGTTTCGTGGGAGGCCCAACACAGCGCCTCCCTCCACACCGAGTAGAGAGCAGCCAGCGGCCCCGCCTGAGTGCTCCCGCTGCCCGGCCTCCGGGAGACGCTCACGGCCGTGTGTTTGTCGCTGATAACGCCAGGAGTGAGACAGACAGCAGCAGCGCAAGTCAAAAATCCGACAGAAAGAATCCGGACGGGGACACCGACATCTTGCGCCACAATGGCGCCTCTTATGAATTGTTAATGTTGGTAATATCTTGCAGCCGCCGAACCTTGTGATAAAGACGGGTTAAGCAGCTTGAGGGAACAATAATCTGAGGTTTATAGCAACCAAATCCCCTCACAACACACAGCAACAGCTCCGCTTTTGTCCCGCTCACCCAATCAAGCACGCAAAGAATTATTATTATTATCATTATTATTATTATTAGTAGTATTATTAGTATTATTATAAATAAGATATAATTCTGTTGCATCTAAAAAAAAATTACAAAATTAATGATTCATCATTATTTGTACCTAATGACTTCTATTTAAAATATTCAACTTAAAATAAAGGTACATAATACAAAGAAAATAAACAATAATATTAGAATTTCAAAGCAATGTAAGAAGACTACATTATAGATGTAGTAATTCATTACTAAATGAATTCACACTGATAATCACCTCACCATTCTACAAAAAAGTCAAACTGTCAGTAATGAGACATTCTAAAAGTAGATAAAGGAGGAGGAGGAGGAGGAGGAGGAGGAGGAGCACTCCTCTCCTCTCTGTTTACTCAGTTAACAACCAGCGTTTTGTTAACCCACAAATCAATAGGCTGCAGCCATGCATAATTCAAGAGACTCTTTAATGATGCCCTATACAGTAATTGACAAATACCCACCTCAATATGGTGCAGGCCCTTTTGGAATGCCCCGCAAGAGACGCTAAACACTAAACGCACCTTTTCACGCGGATCTCTTCAGCAGACTTTTGAAACTGCATTTAATTTCAAAATAAAACCAACAGGCAAAAGTGCCCAGTTCAATTAACGCGCGCGCACACACACACACACACACACACACACACACACACAAAGCACACAAAGCCCTAGCACTTAAAATTACACTCTGTGTTTTATCTTATCGATTTATTGTTTTTTTTTTCTTATTATTGTTATATTTTCCAATTGATGGCGTTGTTGCTATCGACATGCAAACATTGACACTGTTCTGTCTTGTGTTTCTATTGCTGCTCTAACAACATGATTCAATAGTTTTATTCTATTCTAATTTCTTATTCTAAATGAATGAATGAATGAATGAATGTGTGAATGGTTAAGACTTGACTGTACCTGAACCCTGGACTCCACCAGATCGAGCCTGAGCGCCAGCGCCTCCCTCATGAACACATCGGGGTAGTGACTGTCGTTGAACGCCTTCTCCAGCTCCTCCAGCTGCCACCCCGTGAAATTGGTCCTGGTGCGTCTCCGCTTACAACCAGGACCGTCTTTATCCGCCTCCCCGGAGTCTGCGTTGGTCCGCCGTCAGTGGAGGAGATATATTATAGAACATTTTCATTAGAAAAACCGTTCGGGGCACTAATAATACGTGAGAAGTATAGTATATAGAATTATAGTAGGTAGAAGTATATAGAAATATAGTGTTGAGAGTAAAAAAAAAAAAGGAATAATGTCACGTTTAAATGCATAAATATGATTTAATGAATCATTATTTATGATATATTTAATTTATATATTAATATATATAGTATATGTGTTTGTGTGTGTGTGTGTCACATTCACTTTGGCCATTAATAAGAAAGTATCTTTATATTGAGGGGATTTGTTACCTACACAATGCACATCGACAATTTCATTTGTTCTCAATGAGCGCTACAATCTCTTCAATTAAATTGTTTTTTCCTGGGGTAAAAAAAAATAAATAAATAAAAAAATAAGGAATAATGAAATACTATAAAGAATTCATTTGACAGGAAAGTCTCTAGGTTGATGTTATTTCTCTAACCCGCCACGCTGTCGGTCTTGGCAGGCAGGGAGAGAGAGCCGAGCTGCGGACTGACCTGACAGTTTGAAGTGCGGGCTGTCGGAGGAGGAGAGCAGCGGGCTGGAGGACGCGACCACCGAGGCCGAGCAGGAGCCGCCGAGTAATCCGTCGATGGAGAAGGGAACGGCGGTCGCCGACTGCAGCTCGCTCCCGCCTGCGAGCTCGAAGACGTGCTGGTGGTGGTGGTGGCGGTGGTGGTGATGGTGGTGGTGGTGGGGTCCCAGCGTGTACGGGAAGCCCACCAGCCCGCCCAAGGAGCCTCCGAACTGGGCGCCGGGATGCTCGATGACCCGGCCGTCCATGCTCGACTGTCCCGGGCTGCTGCTGCTGCTGCTGCTGCGGCGGCGGCGGCGGCGGAGGAGCCGGAGTGGAGGTGCAGAGGGAGGCGGTGTGGCTGAACATGCAGCCAGGAGGAGAAGGGGGGAAAGTAGGGAGCAGAGGGGGAGGAAGAGGAGGACGGAGGAGGACGGAGGTGGTGGTGAGCGGGTACCGGAACCGAGCCGTCTCCCGCGGTGCTCGGCTGCGGTGCTCGGCTCTGTCACGTCCACCGGGTCGAGGCGAGGTGTCAGCCCCGCTCCCGCTCCCCGCCAGGCGCCTCATTAGGACTCCTCCATCTGCTCGTGGGACCAATAAGAAGCGTTAATCGCCCGGTGACGTCAGAGGCGCGGTCAATAAAGAAAGGGAAAGCGCAGCACGGGAGAAAAACAGGGAAAGGGAGAGAGACTGGGTTCTCTCTCTCTCTCTCTCTCTCTCTCTCTCTCTCTCTCTCTCTCTCTCTCTCTCTCTGTGTCTCTTTCTCTACGACTGCTAATTAGACCTGCCGCGACCCTGCCCAGCCAAAACAACAAGCTCCGAACTGATGCACAGCAATCACCTCAATATTGTTACGTCATTGAAATTCCAATTCCAATCGCATTATCTGGTTGTCTTAATCGGAGTTCTCCAACTGCAATCGGAGTTGTCCAACTCCGATTATTAGTCGGACTAACGCGTTTGCGTGCACTTCAGTTCTCCAATCATAGTCGGACTAAAGCAATAAGTGGGTTTTCTCGAGTGTCATGTATCAGCGTAGTGGGCGACTGAGTGTCTTCTTTAATATCTCTGCAGGGAACAAGCAGTGGCGGAGCCTGCTCTTTAAACCTGGGGTGGCCACGGGGTGTCAGAGGTCAGTGTGTGTGTGTGTGTGTGTGTGTGTGTCTGGGGGAGGAGGCGGAGCAGCATTTACAGAGCACAGATCCCGCTGACCAACCACAGGGAGAATCTGAAGCCTCTGAATAAGGCAGCAAAGTGCGTGAGTTCACTCAGCTGCAGGTCTCTAACATCAAACTGCCACCCTGAGCCAATTCAGTTTTTGGGGAGTGGCACTCCAGGTGTCCAATCAGATTTCAGGGGTAGCCAGTTTGTGTGAAGTTGGGAAGGTTTTTTTTTTTTTTTTTTTAAAGAAAAGTTTGGTTTTGTTTGAGTATCTCAACACTTCAAAACCAAAAGGAAAAGGAAATTGGACAAAACAGCTCAGTCACTGTTTTCCTCATTGTTTAACAATGCAAAATATTTATTTCAATGAAATGTGTTCATTGTGTGGTTTATAAATAATGTGCAGTCGAACAATGTGGAATGCACACTAACAGTCCTCCTCACTGAACAGAGACGAGTACGTCGTGGCCAGAGAACACAGTCTGAATGGGGTTCACTGAAGTAGTTTGACTTTCTGGTGGATTTAGACCAGCAGTGGGCAAACTCTTTGACTGCTGGGGCCACAGTGGCTCCTACAAATCTGCCAGACGGGGGGGTAGCGGAGCAGCAGCAGATGGATGGAGTGTTTTGGTGAGCCACCTCATAGGAGGAAACAATCTATCAAGGGATATGTAGAAACATGTTGCTTTAATGTCAGTTGAAAATCAACAATAGCGTCACAACCATCAGTGTCTGTGAAGCCCCACCAGGGTGTGCAGCTCTTTATTGAAATGACTCTGGAAACAGTGAAAACATGGATGAAATACAGCTATTTTATTAATTACTTGCTATTAACTGAACTTCGTCAAGTTTGGCTGGCCAGATTAAAAGGTTTAGTGGGCCGCATAAGGCCCCCGGGCCTTAGTTTGACTATCCCTGATTTAGATGCTTAGAAAAGCATGAGAAAGTCCACTATTTACTTTTTTGCCATCTCCACCTGTTTTAACGTTGTATATTTTTTTGAACTGATTTGTTAGTACTGGCCGACATGATGGCGCAGTGGTTTAGAACTATAATCTAAAAGCAAGAAGGTTGCTGGTTCAATCCCAGGCCTTGGGCCTTTCAGCGTGGGTTCTCTCCAGGTTCTGAGCCCAGTGATGACTGCTGTGTTGAGGGTTTGGTCTCTCCTCAAGACTCTGACTGTGTGCTGCTGGCTGGCGTCACCAGCTGCGTTTCCATTCGCCCTAGAATTGCACAAAACCCAAATATGGCATTAAAAAAAACTGGTGATGGAAACTTGGAAAAATCTCTCAAATATGGCTGAAAGGTTCTGACGCTCTCATGAGGTGGTTTTTCATACGCATCCATATAGAGGTATTTCACATTGACACGTCAGCGGACGTGACGTACGGGGTCACGTGATCAGTTGACTGACCGGTGAAAATGCTCTAAACTGCAAAATGTTTAGTACCTCCATCCTCCTCATGGTGGCGTCTCACAGGATGAGATTTTAGGAGAATTACGGCTTCTGCTCTTCACACCATTCAATGGAAACACCTGCAAATTGCAGTTGTACTTTGTGGAAATTTTAGAAATATCGCTTTTATTTTGCGGAAAAACTGTGATGGAAACGAAGCTACTAGCTTCTGTTGAACAGCTACAGGAATTTTTATTTTTTTTTTTTTTGCTTTTCATCCTTTGGAGACCAATAATTTCCAAAAGCTACTATAAATTTCTAACTTGAATTCTTATTTAAAGTAGTATTTATTTATTTACTTACTCACTTTTCTTGGTGTCTCCAGAGGGAGAAAGCCAGTGACACATGAAAAGATAATTCCCAAGTCAAATTTCAAGTTACCCAATGAGTTTTCAGGGTCTTTGTCTCATGCTGAGGGAGTGGGGCTCCACTTGAAGTGCATGTTGGAAAATGAAAAGCTTTGAAATTTACAAGCACGGCGCACAGGGAACCAGGAACGCCGGGTGTCCAGGTGGACGTCATTGTGGAAGCCGTGCAGGGAGAGAGAGAGAGAGAGAGAGAGAGAGAGAGAGAGAGAGAGAGAGAGAGAGAGAGAGAGAGAGAGAGAGAGAGAGAGAGAGAGAGAGAGAGAGAGAGAGAGAGAGAGAGAGAGAGAGAGAGAGAGAGAGAGAGAGAGAGAGAGAGAGAGAGAGAGAGAGAGATGTATAAATTGTAAACGGTGTCACAGGGGCCAAATCTTGCCTGAGGCTGTGACTGCTTCATTTTGTGTTAAATTTCTTGACAGAAAGCCACCCGCGTGCGGCTGAATACTGAATGGTAATCAGAGCTGCTTGAATAAGTGCCTCCCCCTCTTCCATTACTGTGAATTAATTCGACTTTATTTATCCAATTTCTGGAGCTGACAGAATGTTAATTTGAGTGGAGATTTCTCTTTGCTGTTCCGCCGCTGACCCGCAGCCCTGGGACTGGCGTGTGGTAATAACCTGAATCTTTCACCACAAGCTGCGATAATTGTTACCTTATTAGCATGTAAATTGTTTAATTAATATTATTATGAAGAGCCATATAATCCCTCAGTTACTTGACCCCGAGTCCTCGCACAAGCAAGCTTTTCTGCATTTCAATGTCTAAGGGTTTTTTATTGGCTTTTTTAATGTTGACTGGTCATCAGACTGCTACACACACACACACACACACACACACACACACACACACACACAGCCCCCAATCTTATTGCAACTTCGAAGAGCTTCAGAAGCACTTTTGATGGAACTCCATCTTTACATCTCTTCTGCTCTCTCCATCCTCTCAATATTCTTCGCTGCTCTTTCTAATGTCTCATTTATTTTGCCGACACCATTTTTTGAATATCAAAACCCAACGCCTTTATGTCCTTTTCCTATAAAAGCTGCTTCCCCACCACCACCACCACCACCAGCAGCCTCCCACATCTCTCCACCCTGCCAGTGGCAGTGCAAACTAAACACATGCGGCGCTTGATGAAAAGCAGCCCTTGACACGGAGTCCTCAGACTGCAGCATTAGATGGGATCCCCCCCCCCCGCTGGGCACAGGGCACAAGTGATATTGTCAGATGCTACTTTTAATTAATTTGATAACGGGACGGGCGACGTGCATTCAGACCAGGCTTTGACGCGCGTCGCCTCCGGCCTTCTCTGCCCTTCGTTCGCGTCTTTGCGGATGCAACACAACCCGTTCACACTCAAGCGACAAACAACAGAAACTAGGACCGTGTTGGTCCCCAGGAGGTGGGAAGTTCATGGCGGTTGGTATTTTCAGATGTCTTGTCTTCAGTCACTTTGATTCACTTGAAATAGTGGTCAGACTGCTCATCTGCTGCACGTGGCCGGCAGAGGATCAATGAACAAACTGTACCTGCGACTAGGAGAGAGCACACAAGCCAAACCAAACCCAACCACGTCTGTCTGCTGGAAGCCGTGGTCTAGGTTGATGACTCATCAAAACCTCTTGAGTTCATATCTGGTTGAAATTCCAAAACTGAAATATTTGCCTCCTATCAACGCCTCCTGGTGGTGGTCAGCTTTCTTCCGCAGGTTCGATGTTACATTTATTCATACTAATAAAAGAAAAATCAAGGAAAGACGGAAAACTCTTTTTTCTTTTGACCTCTTCCTAGCAGAGAGCCAGCGGTCAGACATTCAGCAGTTGCATCCAGGATCATGCAAGCGATGCTTAAATGATTCCCAGTGTGTTAAGTGAGCTGCCACACTGAGGCAGTTCAATGGCCTCAGTCTTCACCAAAACTGTCTGAGCTGACCTGATGACAAAAAAGACTGGACTGTGTTTTATAACCAAAGCACTCGCCACCTAACAAACATTTCAACAACATCTTCATTTGTTCTTTAAACCGAGGAAATGTTTGATCGTTTTCTCATTCAAAATGAAAAAACAATATGATTTTAGACAACAAGTAAGCAGCACTGAATAAGAAAATTCACCTGAATTAAAAAGCTACGCCTGATCATTCAGGAAATGAAATAAAAATGATTCACGTTTGATTCATGTTGTCTTATAGAGGAAACAATAAAAAGCAGGCGTGTACATGACTGGATGTAATGTTTAGAAAACCATCAGTGCCTCTTGAGAGATGGGTTCAAGTCATGCGTATGTTTAATTAGCAAAGGTGAACTAGTAGAGACTTAATTACTCACTCGCTGCTACAAGTTAATTTTTAACCAGCTGGAATGAAGTCAGTCATTATTGAGGTGATTGGTTGATAATTAAGAGTCTCATCTTAATTAATTGGAGGCCGTGCACTGCACACTGTGAACCCTCAGAGTTTGGGAAGCATGCGATTCTAATTCAAAGTAAAGAGATTTGATTTGCGGTCGTTTTTTTTCAAGACAAATCTTAATATAGAAGGTATATATAATAATCCAAGAGGTTATTTTCACGTGCGTCCATTTTAGCACCAACAATAATTGTATTGTCACCACTCACAGAATATTAGAAACAATTCATTTGTAGGTCCTTGATGTCAGTTCAGCTGTTTGATCCCTTCAACATCGACCCAATCCTCTGTGTGTGTGTGTGTGTGTGTGTGTGTATGTGTACGAATGGAAGCAAGAAAAGCCAAAGAGAGAAACAGTTTCAATTAGAAGTGACGTATCACCGCTTCCAAAAATGCTCTTGAATGCCAAAAAAAATATTCCGTGCTTGAAAGCATCCAAAATGCCATTTTAATTGTTATCGGTTGGATCCTGCAGCCTCTGCCTTCTTCCGCCTCCCTCTCTTTCCTCCGCTATCTTGGCACAAGCTGCACAATAATAGACCTAATTAACCAACCAGGTCCTGTGGGAAATACGCTATGCAAATGAACATTTTTCCAAATATAGCAATAATGTCATTTGAGAAATTGTGATGCCACTTTTTCGCACGTTTGACTGAAGTATTTGCGTCAAAATTTTTTGCAGACCAGCCGCTGCTCTTCTTCATATCAATCGATCATCTACAGCAGGTGCGTGTGAGTGTGTGCGTGTGGCCGTTAATGAATCAGGGGAAACAAAGAGGTGCAAAATAAATGCTGAACTCTGACGGGAAGAGGGAAAAAAAAAGCAGTGGATCGGCCTGTTGGGCCACTGGCTGGTTACTGGAGCCCAGCAAAACCATCTGGTCAGTGTGAGAGAGGGAGGAGTGGGAAGAAAGTCCCTCTCTCCCCACAGACCTTCGCTTAAAGCCATTCTGTAAATCAGGAAAGATGCTTTAATTAGGACACGACTTAATGCGCATCTCATTGGAAGCGCTTTAATGAAGATCTGAGTCAAAGCAGCACATGTGAGCCGGGAGGGAAGCAGCGGCGCCCTCGCAGCTCTTCCCTGTTTGTGCTTTCTTCCCATGCCCACAACGCTCTTTATGCCTCTTTGACCATTTCCAGTTTCATCAGAGCGTCAAGATTTCTGATGGTGAAGACCTTCACAAGTCTTGTCACCTCCTCTGAACACAGAGGTAGCAGAATGGTAGACACCATCCAGGGTTAAGAAGGTCATTAGAACATCTGCACCACGACCACAGGCGAGTCAATCTGACATTTTGGGTGCAGTTTATTTAATTAGTGTTTAGTCGCTCTGTAGGTGTTTTAACCTACATGACATTCATTCATTTTACAGACACAAACTGAGGATATTTCTCAACCTTTCAATTCCAGTCAACTAGGAAAGAAGCACATCTATTTTCTTATTATCTAGCTTTTATTTCTTGATTTATTTTTTTACACCTCATGCAGGACCGCTGTTGGTGGCTCTCTGCCAAAACAACACAAGAGTTGCGTGCAATTAATACTCAATGATATCAGACCGAGTGAAATCACTCTAGATAAACTGCCAGTCCTGATGATCCCCTGTGGAATAACCCATGTGAACATATGCCTAATTGTTTACTCCTGCATGTTTACATAAATAAGGGGGTGGGAGTTAGAGGAGTGTCAGTACCAGTAGCAAGGCAGAGATGGAAAATTAATTTGAAAAAAAATTGTGGCAGATAAGTACTTATCAATTAAAGCTGTTATCCCGCCTAATTAGGTAACATTCATTAAACGCAGCCAATTTAAACCTTAATCAAAGTTAGCAGGGCCTGACAAGAGGACTTGGCGGAGCAGTGCCCTCAAGCGGAGGATAACAGAAGTGCTCCTCTCATTGCCAACATCTTGACGCGACAGTTTATTCATTGGTACACGGGGTTTCCTCTGTTTAGTCAATAATGGTTCCACTCGTTTAAACCAGCCCCGGGTGGTGGTGAATCACAAGCACAGCTGACCTGTGAGACTTGCTTCTGTTAATCCAACAAAGTGTCCTTTACATTTACAAAACTGTTTTTTGCATGTCTTCCAGTCATTAAAAAAAAAACAAATCTTCAGATTTTAGACACAATAACTGGAGGTTTGAACACATTCGATGTCACTGTGTCCTGTCGCCTCCAGTGTTGAAGACGCTACTGCAGAGAAGAGCTGGTGGGGCCATTGGACAACAAAGCACGGCGCACTGCTCCAGGCCTCAGCACAAGAAACGAGTTAATTAATATTGGCTCTTGTTGGATTTAGTTAATGAATGAGCGAATTATGCACCTCTGGGACGCCGCCACCCCAATCATTTTAAATTATCCCCCACACCCCTCGTCCAACATTGTCCTCCAATTTCCCTACTCTGATAGTGCACTGATGGGGTCCTTGTCAGTGACTACACCATGGCACACACACATACACACACACACACACACACACACACACACAAGGCTCCATCTGTCTGCCTTTGTCTTGCTCTGGTGTGTTTCAGGTCTTTGACTCCAGCACATTTTATTGACGCCTTTAAAAAAAAAAAAAAAAAAAACTAATCATGGCTTCTGTTCAACCTCACACCCTCAGTTTAGGGCGGCAAATATCTACATCCCATTAGCCCAGTTGATGGGGGAGACTAGTTAAACACGCACAAACACACTCCAACATTGGTCCGAGGGAGGAGGAAAGATCCATGTTATTAGCATTGAAGCCTCACTGGGTGAAATCCATCTTAAACTACCAAAAAAAAGTGTTCATGTAGTTGGATAGTTTTACAGAAGAGATGTTAATTCCATATGTATTGTGACAGATTGTAACATGGCTGCCTACTAGGATAGCCCTCCAGGCAGTGTGTGTGTGTGTGTGTGTGTGTGTGTGTGTGTGTGTCTGCTTTGTCTTTGAAGCTATATTTGTCCCTTTATTTTAATATTTAAAATCAAAATTGTGTGGAGACCATTTCAAGGTTTCTGCATCAGTGCTGAGCAGATGGTTGCCATAATGTTCACCTTGCAACCATGAATTGATGGGACACATCTGATCGTGTTTTAGGAATATGTTACAAAAATGTGTTTTTCAAGTATCTACTTGATGTTTTACTGCACAAGTATTCTTGAAGGATAAACTGAAGGGTTTTTAATTATTACCATTAAAGCTGATAACAATCCAGTTAAACGATCCAACATTAAAAACATAAAAAGCAATATTTAAATCAAAACCGTGTCTGTCTATGTGTGTGTGTGTGTGTGTGTGTGTGTGTGTGTGTGTGTGTGTGTGTGTGTGTTGAGGTGGTTTACTGATGCCATTCAGTGCGGTCTGAATTTCTCAGGGTTTTTTAAAAATATATATATATTTTATGCGCTGCGCTCAATTTCGTGGACCTTTAGCGCCGCCGTGCGATGAAAAGAGCATCGCGCCGGACTACGGAGGCGTAGAAGTGTCAACATTGTCCGGTGCCGCACCGCTTCGTGACTTTATTTCCTGTCAAATCAGTCAATAAAAGTTAGGAGCTGAGTCTAAAGCTGGGGAGGGCAAACTGTGTGACTGGGACAGTGGGTTGTAAACTGTGCCAGAGGGGGGCGTAGCGGAGCAGCAGCAGATGGATGCAGTGTTTTGGTGAGCCACCTCATATAGGAGGAAAAATATATATTTATAATGGGATATGGAGAAAACTTGGCAATTGAAAATGAACAAAACATTACAACAAAATACCGTCTTTGAAGCTCTTTATTGAAATGATTCTTAAAAGACAGAATAATGGATGAAATACAGCTATTTTAGTAATTACTTACTATTATTAGAAGTTCTTCAAGTTCGGAGGGCCAGATTAAAAAAGCTTAACGGGCCGCATGTGGTGCTTCAAAACGGGTAAAAAAAAAATTAAAAAAAAATTAAAAAATCTTCTTCTTCTTCTTCTTCTTCTTCTTCTTCTTCTTCTTCTTTCTTCTAAAGGCCAGGTTTTAAACTTTGTTTTAAACCAGGCTAAGCTGGGGGTGTGGTTGAGCCGTCAGAGAAAGATAGTTGATGGGGCAGAGGTCGATCCCTCTGTCATCTGTAAGAAACTCATCCAGTCCAGGCTACGCATTGATTTTTATGTTTTACAGGACGGCAGGGGACTTCTTCTGTGACATGTGGACTTTTAACAGTGCATTGTGTGCGGTGACAGAGGGGGAATTATTTTTTTTAGCGACGTGCTTGTGTAAAAAAACAACAAGAAAATTATTTATTTATTTATTTTGTTTGATTGATTAATGGAAATGAGAGCGGCAAATAAATGTTATTTTTCAAAAATCAAAAAAAAAATTCTTCTTCTTCTTCTTCTTCTTCTTCTTCTTCTTCTTCTTCTTCTTCTTGAGGTTTTATGGCGGTGGGGCAAACAACACACCGGTGCATTGCCGCCGCCAATGGTTGCCATGTTCTCTTCTCTCTCGCCGCCTTGATGTGGCTCGCGGCCTTCATGTCAAGCCCCTCATTGGCTGCAAGTTGCCACAGCGCAGACGTGAGCAGGGTGCGCGGGATACGAACACACCTGTTCTTAATTGACCTAATTATCCCGCTCTGCCGCGGTTTGTTTCTCCGTGTAGAGAGCAAACGGAAGGGAAGGAGAAGGTGCGGATTGCTGCCAGTGACGATGCCGCTGTCGCGGAGAATCTGCTTCACGACGCTGGCAGACGACCAGCCTCATCCGACGGACGAAAACCGGGCCGACCAAAGTACCGACGCAGCCCGAGAGACGCTGGGAAGTCGCCCGGACCGAAGCGCCAGCACGGTCCGCTTGGCGCTCACACTGTTTGACTCGGATGAAGCGAGCTACCCGGAGTTCAACTACACCCAGCGCGTGAAGCAGGTACCGAGCGTGTTTCCCTGCTGTCTGCCCAGTGATGATCCTGAATAACACACAGGCCGCTGAGACATATTTTCATTTTATGGTTCTAGAATTGTCCAAAAAAAAAAAAAAAAAAAGGGCTTGGAGGACCCCGTAGTTATTTATTCATTGCGTGTTTATGGCAGAAAAAGAAGGGGGAAAATAGTTTATTTGTTGTTTTTTTTCCTTCCAAGTTTATAATGTTATAGAAAACCTGAAATGGCATAAACCAGGATATTGAAATACAGGAATTGAGCTCAACTATCATCGACTTTAATCTTTCAACTTCCACTTGAACGGCGTTTTATATCACAGTGGTGACGTCAATTAAAGATGACTTGTTCAGTTGAAAGCTGACTCGCTTGCTTCTTCGTAAACAACAACAACAACAACAATTTATTTATTTTCCTGGCAGCTTGATAACGTAAGGTGTGCGCACCTGTCGGCGGCATTAGCCAACGATCAGTTCGCTCACGTCGAATAGAAGTTCGTGGTTTGTTGTAGGAGAGACCGAGGCTGGTTGGTTGTCACGTCGCTTATTTACAGCCACACTAGGGGGCGCTGTACTGCGATCAATCACAACCAGTTCGCCTGACATCCTGCTCGTTTTGCCCTGGTCATCTTGTTGATAAAAACACGAAGCGTTGAGGTGAGGAGATGGTTTGTGATTTGTATTGGTCCGAGTAATTATTTTATGTTTGAATTGTTTTTCTGTTAAAAGCCTGCAGGTTGTTAGTCATTTAAAAATTAAACGCTTATTTAAAAAGTCGAAGGTAGCTGGAGTAGGCTGGTTGTCACGTGGTATGGGTTGGGGGTTGGTTGCCCCAATAGTTATCAATGGGGTTTCAGTGCAAAAAAAAAAAAGTGATTGAAAATAACTTCAAATCAGATTTTAAAAATAACTTTTTATTTTATTTTTTTTTTTAAGCGGCAAACATTAAATATGTTTTAAAACGAATACTATTGCTATTCATTTCATCAATGCTTCTTTGATATATGGTTTTGAACTAGGTGGTGATTTCTCTGAGTTGTCCTTTGTAATAAGAGGTGAGATAAAATAAAAAAATCTAGCATTTATTAAAAAACAAACATTTCACAAATACAATATGAACATACCATTAACATTAGTGTGTGTGTGTGTATATGGGCGGAACTTTTCTCCATTTCAGTCGAGGTGTGTGTGACAACCAACCCCAACCAACGTAATGGTAAACATTTTAATGGTCTGTTGCCAAAGTTGCTCTGTCTGACTTCATACTCCTGTTGCTGTATATAAAATCTTTATCCGGGCTTCTTTCACCTCATTCCAGGCACACTCCTTACTTGTTTTTTGTTATTAATGTGATTGACATGTAATGCAAAACTGTTGTTTTGCTTTTATTTCTCTGAACTTTTTTTGTTTTTCCAAATATGCATTTTATTTTTAATCGGATGCCGCTGTTAAGTTTCTTTTTCTTAACAACAGAAAGTCTCTGTGGGAAATTGTGAACAGGACCAGGGCATAGCTGATGATGAGGTAGCTGCTATTGTAGAAAGGTTGGAGAAAAGATTTGTAAGTATCTTTGAAAATTGAATTTTGCATTTTGATTTCACCATATAACAGCCATGATGACCTCCTCCCCACCCCCTTTGTCAGGGTTCCAGACCAAAGAAAACGGACCGTATTCAGGACTTGATTGATATTGGATATGGATATGAAGAAGATTCCTTCATTGACAACTCTGAAGCTGTGAGCAGGGTGACAGCCACAAGTTTCTTCATCTTGGTTTAGCATATTAAAGTCGGTTCATTTTTTTTTTTTTTTTTTGCAGTATGATGAATTTGTGCCAGCCTCCATCACAACAAAACTAGGCGGGTTCTATATAAACTCTGGCCTGCTGCAGTTCCGCCAGGCTTCTGACACCGAAGATGTCACGACAGGAGAGGAAACGCCTGAGGCCACCAAGGTGTGTCGTACCACTCTGATGCTCATCAAAGAACTGCTTTGACTGTCATTAAGATTTCTACTACCAAAATTGTTTTTGTTTTGTTTTTTTAAATATTTGCAAATTTAAATCCATTTGCCCCGTATGATTACGCGTCATGCTTCAAAAACCTTTAGAAGCGTAAACTCAATCTTGGACAGTACAAGCCAAAGAAGAAGAAACTGTGCAGAGGAGATGGAGAGCTTGTGTGCAGTGTGGATCAGAGGTCATGGTGAGACAGAGCCAAGCTATTCTCTTCTGTCTCCTTTCTTGCATGTACATCACTGTCATGTGTTCACTTTATTCATTCATTTATTTATTTATTTATTTTTAGGATTCCAATCGAAACTGGACCAAATTGTGTCGTGAAGAAGAAAAAGAGGAAAAAGTCTGCTGGCGTGTTGGACGTTGCCAGCATGTTGAGGAAGTTTGAACGGGAGAAGGCGAAAAGGCAGCACAAGTCGGAGCAGACAGATGTGGAGGTTGCAGCCGCCGCGGACGCAGCCACCGTACCCCCGTGCCCCGCGGATGCAGCCGGCGGCGCCGGCTTGAACGATTCGCTCATCAGTTTGATCGGATCCACCGATGACCACGCCCTAATCCAAGCGGCCAACACTGTGGATTTTGATATCGATTTAGAATCCTTGCTGCGAGTCAGTGAAGCAACTTCGACGCCGAAGTCACTCCCACAACTTTCCCCAGAGGCTCCGCTCTTCCAAGCCAGAGCTGCAGAAGTCACCCAGGACTGCACTCCAGGTCCATGCTGTCAGGTGCAGCTGAAGCCTGATGCAGAGCCTGCTGAGCTTCTCTCCAAGACCCCGTCCACATCACATCACCCCTGCGTCCCTCCTCTCGAGGGAGTTCCTGCAGGACTCAATGACACCATTCAAAAACTCAATCTGGTAAGCGGCCGTAGGTTGTTGTGCGTGTGCTGATGTACTTGTATGTGCAGTTAGTAGTATTAGTAGTATTGTCACACTTCATATACACTCCCGGTCAACAGTTTGGTCACACCTGTTTCTTTATCTTGACTGCTTTCTACACTGTACATACACACTGAGGACATCAAATATATGAGCAAGATATGTGGATTCATGTGGCAAAAGAAAGAATGTGTGATGGTCTATGGATTTTATTTGAAAGTTGGCTATTCTATATCATCTAAAATATAAAACTTGTTTCACTCATTTCACACTTTTTGGTTTAATCCACATTCCAGATGTGTTCATTCATAGTGTTGATGCCTTGAGATCTTCAATGTCAATAGTCATGAAAATGAAAGAAAAACCATTCAATCAGAAGTACAGGTACTAGCCGAAAAATGAGAATATCAAGTAAAAGTTGTTTTGTTTTGGCAATTTAACATCAAAGATGAAAGCAACACATTTTATTGAGCCATTCCACGCAAATTGACATCTCAAGCAGTTCCTTGTTGTAACTTTGCTGATTAACATTTTCAGCTTATTAAAACCACAAACCCACAAACTCAGAAAATTATTATAAAATTTGAGGGTTTATTTTTTAAGCTGCAAGACCTGATCAGCAAAATCCAAAGAAATAAAAACTTGAAATATATTGATTTGCATATTATTCCTTTATATAATATGTCAAATTCACCTTTTAAGTTGAATTGCAGAAATACTACAACCTTTTCAGGATATTCTAATTTTCTGGCTAGTACTGTATGTGTCCAAACTTTGACCGGTAGTGTGTATGTATACAAATACTTGATGGAAACACGCGTAATGACATGCAACAACTCTGCAGGCTGCTCTGACCACAGATGGAGAGTCAAAAGTCAAGTTCTTCACTCCAGAAACCAACTCCATCCTGCTGGAGTGAGTCAGCGAGCATCACGCACACCAGCACATTGCAATATTGCTTCTTGAATGCTAATGGTTTGTTATCTGGTCACTGCACAGCGACAGGCACGCAAGCTTTGCTAGCGTTTTTGAGAGTGCGGCAGGGACAAATATTTCAGCACAAGGCTGCTTTAATGGCACAGTATGTCAAGATTTATTGGCAAACGCTTATTATACTAACCAAAAAAAAATTGTGTAAGTATACAATTGCTGTGAAATAAAATCAGTTTAACAGCATGATATGGACACTTGGGCTTAAAAGAGCGTTTTGCATCGAGGGCTGGAGGCTCCCATCATTCTCAAAGCAAAGGCTCACGATAAACTGTCATGAATGTTGCTGACTGAAATGATAAATTTTCACTAAGTTACGCCGCTCGTGGTTACCGAACCTGTGCCCTGCAAGCTTTCAGTTCCACCTCATTCATATCAGGGAATCTGCTTGTCAAGTTATTTGGGCTCGGACGTTGGTTTTGGCTTAACTTGAAAAGGCCAGGAGGCGAAACGGAGGACGCTGTTGGCAACTCAGCTGCTTTTTTTTTTTGGTTTCATTGCGTTCACAATGAAACTCAGTACAGGTTGATAACCTTTAAACACAAAGAACACAAGATCACTGTTCAAACGTTTCAAATTCTTATTTCAAACTAAATAAACAACTTCATAACTTCAATGCAATAACCAAAATTGCTTTTCTTGAAAGAGGTTATTTTTCATTTCCCATTTCTCAAATTGCTAACTATATTTTCTTCTTCTTACTTTTACATTTAAAAAGTCTAAAATCAAGAAAGAATAAAAACAGTCCAATGTAATACCAATAGCATCTCTGAGGCTCTTCACACCAACGTCACCTGGCAGCATGGAGCTCTTAGTTTCAGCCAAACGAACCACGGCCTCCTCCTCCACCTGAGCTCAGTGCTGCCCCCAGCTGTTGTATGATGGGATTTACTATGGATTTGGATTATGGTTTAATGACTGCTTTTAATACTGAAATTTAAAAAAAAAGAGTTCCTTCTACAAAAGTAATATATTGAAAATTAGATTTAGATACAAACTACTTTCAATTTAAATCTACTTTTAACTTCACACTGCTGAAGGATATTCCAAATTAAATCCTCTCCAATTTCTGGACTAATAATTTGGGAATGTCACTGGCTGACTGGCAGGACACATTGCACACGTGCCATGTTGTGTCCCACTGACTGTTTGTATTGTTAAAGCTGCTCTAATTAAGATGTTTGCATTTCTTAGTACAGTCGCCTGCTCTGTTTCACCTACCTGATGTTTAACTGACATGATGACTCATTGTGTGTCTGAAAGATTCTATCATGCACTGTCATGTATGATTGAAGTTGAACGTGGTTCTTTTCTTTGTTCAGTATCGAGCTGCAGTGTCGGGAGCAGGGCGGCCAGGTGCGCTCTAAAGTCTACACACACCTGTCGTCCTTCCTGCCCTGCAGCAGAGATACGCTCCTCAAGCGTGTGAAGAAGCTTCTCCACTCGCACACCGTGAGGCTCTTTAAATGGCCAACGTTGACCACAGAGTGTTGCTGGGTTTCTGGGGTGGTTGGCAAACTGCTCCTGTCTTGATCTGTGTGTCTCTCAGGAGCAGCCGCCTCGTGCCGAGCATCCGGTTCACAAACTGAAGGAGGCCATTGGAAAAGCTATGCCTGAGCAGATCGCATGCTTTCATGAGAACTGCCTGGTGTACAAGCAGGTGAAGACCTCCGGGTGAGTTCATGTCTGCCTGTTCAAATGCAGTGATCCAGACAATGAGAGACTGTTTTTAGCTTAAACTCACGAGTTGGCAGAAGGGAACATTTCAGGTGAGACTTATTTAACATGAAATGTCAGGACCTCATCATAGAAACGAATAGAATAGAAGACCTTCATCGATCCCACAGTTGTATAATTACAGCAGCAACTGCATAGTGCAAAAAGATGAATTATGTTAATTGAAAGAAAGAAATCAATAAAAATGGAAAAATAAAATATTTGTATGGTATAAATTGAGTAATACCTAAATATACATTTTTCAAGTATCTGAGATTTAAAATGAGGAATCAAGAAATTTATGCACACCTAAGTGGTTATAGTTACTTTACAATGTATATAAATGTGCATATTTCCACTGTCAGCTCCAAGCATTGGCCCATACTATGCAACATGTCACTTCATACAGCGTTTCTGTAACCATATTTTCCTGAGCCAGCCAAGGAACTCGTTGCTATTTAGTGAGGTCCCCTCCTTTACTTCCTTGGCTTCTCCACTTCCATTTTTTTTAAAAACCCATGGAAACACATTCTGAAACTGTAGAAATTTGCCTTAGTGATGTCAACAGTCAGAATTCTAATATTGCAGTGATGATTCTCCCACGTTGGAGACGTTGCAGTTCTGCCTTCTGAGAAAACTTTCTGCTATGTTGTTTTTGACCCTTCTCAGGATGCACAAAAGGCTGTGTACATTCTTTTCTACAGATATTTCTTTTAGTTTGGAGTCCAAGATGAATATACGCAATCAGAAAATGACTGGCGCGGGACCTGTAAAGCTGTTTGGCCTTTAATGAGGCAAGAAAAAAAAATAAGTTCTGAAAATGAGGTCTTTTTTTTTTTTCTTCTTGAAATGGTTGTCAGAGCAACTGTGGAAGAAAAGGAAGGTGGATCGAATCTAAATATTGACCAGGAGGACAGAAGCACGCAGGAGAAAACTGGCAACAAAGGAGTCCCGAAGAAGTTGTTCAGATGGAATGAAGAAGTTCGGTTAGTTTTTGAAATTCTTCCATCCCAGAAGTTTCTGCTTGCATTAAACAATTATAACCCAAATGTTTTTCATCTGCAGAGAATGTCTTTGTCAGGTCATAAATGAGAAGATTGAGTTGTTTAAAGCTGAGAAGAGAGAGCTGCTGGAGCAGGAAGAGCATCTCAAGACCTTCTTAGACAATGAGGTGAAACCCCTCTGGCCCAAGGGTTGGATGCAGTCCAGGTACAGAACAATGACACACTGCAACACACTCAAAATATTTTTTTCTAACACATTTTTCTAAAAACAAAAAACAAAAACTGTTTTAACATGTTTTATTGTTTCAGAGTTTTGATGAGTGAGAGCAGGAAGATCTTAAACCTTGTTACACCACTACTGTGAGTTTTAGAATTTTTATTTATTTATTTACTTACTTACTTAAAACACTGTCAAAATGCCAACCTCTTTAAAAAACTGTCCAAATCCTTTGTGTTCCAGTTTTAAGAAAAACAGACTTAAAAAGAAGCCGTCGCCAGCCAACGGCCCTGGCGCCACATCCGACTGCTGCAGCAGCAGCAGCAGCAGCAGCAGCGTCCACCGTGCATCCCAGCCACTGGGGGGAGTCGCCCCCCATGACAGCGAGGACGGTGTCATCAAGAGAGAGGCCAGCGTGTGGAAGAACGTCGATGGTGAAACTGCAGTGGCAGTGGACGGCGGCTCGCTTGCATCTCTCCAGCCAGAGCAGCCTTTTGACGTGAACTTCTCCACTCATTCTTCTCTGGTGCTGCTAGCTGACCAGGCATTAGCGCAGGAGCAGCCTCTGTCTGTAGCTCACCAGCTCTTGACGGCCACTGTTGCCAGTTGCAAACCCTCTGGTCAGCACTGGAGCGCTGCAGTGGACATCAGGAGTCTTCCTCTTCCTCTTCCTCCTCCAGCCGCCGCTCCCGGTCCTCCTGGCTTCCCGCTGACGGAGGTGTGTCAGGTGGTTTTGCCTGAGCTTCTGGAGGTGGGAGGCTTTGCCAGGCACGTGGACGCTGGTCAAGCGCAGGTCATACGTGCTGATGCTAACATCACAATACAGTGATGACTTTCATGTCGATTCCCACTCGGTGAGTTTGAGTTGTTTCTTTGGTCTCGGTTATTACGAGGTTTTGTGCGAGTTGCCTGACTGAACGTGGTGTAAAATGTCATTGCACTCTTATTGTCTTCTGCAAGACTTCTTCAGAATCATCTAATATGCAACGTTTTGTTTGTCAATGACTTACGGTGAATAAATAAAAGGTTAAATCACTGTTTTAATGGTCAACAAGTTGTGATTTACCAAACTGCTTCTTTACACTTTACAAGCACAATGGTCGTTGATGTTTGGGAAAATTATAAAATGTACAAAATACTAGGGCGAGCATGCAGAAAATACAGAACATTGAAACTGTACACAAGTGTAACTGTAGGAAAAATATAAACTTCTGATAGGGACGGATGTAAATATCTCCAAAGCAGACTATACAATATATAGAACATACAAAACCCACTTCTTGTCCAAATCTCATGAACGTTTGGGGCCAGAAAATGTACCTGCGTGACAAGTGGTGTATATCTGAACAATACGTGTGTGTATTCCATTCTTTAGCAGTGTACAGTAAGTAGTGGACGAATGAAGCATCAACTCTGACCATCTTGTTGCAGCCACTATTGAATGATACTGCAGGATCCTTTTCACAGCCAGGTAAAGATCTGAAGAAGCAACACAGCCAACACAGAACGTCTGCTACTGTGCTTTGTCAGTCCTGGAAAAAGAAAATCAACAATTGCAGAATGACTCTAAATATTAGTCTTCATTCAACAGATTTAAAAAAAAAATACTATAAGAAGGGAAAAATGGAAACTAACTCACCATTGTATGCGATCACTTCCACTTCCACTGTAAAGTTTTTCTCTACTTGATGGCCTACGGCCAAGACTGTGTATTTCCCAGCATGCTTCCTGCTTGAACGGGCAGGCAGAGCGACTGCTTGTCCATCCCTGTACCAGGTGACCATTGGTTTGGGGTTTCCTCTCACCTCACAGCTGAAGGTCTCACCTTCTCTCACCTGCAGCTTTGTTGGACATTCGAGCTGTGGACCAACTGCGTGAAAAGTAACCACAGAGAATGACGTCATCCATCAGTGAAGGAGGTGTGAGGAGTGAGACTGCACAGCAAGGTCCAGTGTGGAGTGTTTGACTTGGTTTCTGATTTTTATGTTGGTCAAAACTTAACATACTACCCATAAATACAGTACTACCCAGAAAATGAGAATCTCCTGAGAAGGTTGTTGTATTTGCCCATGTGTGAACTCTTCTGAGCCAACCCAAGACAGACTTTTTAAAGGCTCAGGACCCTTTTGCAGGTGTTTTGGATTCTTTGAAGCTACAAAACTGAAGCTTTTCACAGGATTATAATTATCTGAGTTTGTGGGTTTGTGGTTTTAATAAGCTGAAAATCTTAATCAGCAAAGTTACAACAAGGAACTGCTTGAGATGTCAGTTTGCGTGGAATGGCTCAATAAAATGTGTTGCTTTCATCTTTGATGTTAAATTGCCAAAATAAAACAACTTTTACTTGATATTCTACTTTTTCGGGTAGTACTGTACATCATTTGTTGTACGATAAGTCATTTGATTATTCCTGCCAATAGAACGGTTCTCGTGTGTTTAAGATTACACATGGTGCAATGAGGGTCTTGTCTTGTTCTCAGTTAGCTGCCAAATTGCACCGCCATATTTCTAAGGAAGCCCGGTGTGGACAATCCAGCCCGCATGAGCGGGTGATTCTCTATGGGGTGTTTCGTCAGTAACTGCTCGCGTCTTCAACTAAACCAACGAAGAAGAAGGTTGACGAGGTTTGGGTGCAAAGCACACCGTAGTTAGCTAACTAGCTCAGGGGGGTGTGAACGACGCTGCGATGTAAAATTTAACCTCATGGTGTCGCTGTTTGTTCTACAAGAAACAGTTACTAAATATTACACACGTAACCTTAAAACAACAACAACAACAACAACAACAACAACATACGATGGTTTAACTCACAGAGAACCGTGGCTGTGAATTTCTGCGACGAAACCACCAGAGGGCGCTGTTCTCCCGCTGCTTCCAGCTCCAGCTTCGCTTCACACCAGTACTGGGCCCGGTCGTCTTCCTTGCTTGGCTCGATGTTCAGTGTGAAAATTTCAGTCATCGGCAACTCACAATTACTGTGCTGAGTTGAATGCAGCGAACCCAGTGCCTTCTGTCCTTTGTAGAAGGTCACAGTGAGGTTTCTAACGGGCGCAACATCCCGCACTGCGCATCGCAGAGTGTACTGCTGAGCCTCAAGCATTGGCCCAGTGTGATTGACAAAATCTATGGAGACGTCGTCTGGGAGCTCTGTGGAAGCACATCAACAAATGAATTGCACAGGACAGGTTTTAAATGTAATTTTTTTTTTTTTTTTTAATGAGAATTAAAAAGAAATTTCAAATAAAACTCACTGTAGACTGTCAATGGAAGGCTAATATGACACGACCCTCCCTGATCGGATAGTGCAAAGCACATAGCGTTGATGTTCCATTGAGTCACCCTGTTGACACTCCAAACAAGGAAACGCTCCATAGTTTCATTAGGCCGTTCCTTAGAGGTACAAAAGACTTCCAGTTAGAGAAAAAAAAAAGTAGACTTTTGCTACCACTGGGCTGCGCTAAATTGGAGTACTGTAAGGTGAACTGTAATTTAACGCAGGTAATAACTGCTCTTCTTCCAGCTCAACTGCTCCAAAACTGAAGCCATTCATACCGGCGCCGTTCCTCCCTCTTCTCCTCTGTTTCCTTCCTCGGCCACAACCTTTCCCTCTCTCCCTCCGTGACTCATTTGGGAGTCAGGTTTGACCCCCGTCTTAGCTGTGACAATCATATCAACCATATTTGCACGATTTCCTTCTTTCACCTCAAACTCTGGCCATCTCTCTCCCGTCCTGCTCCTGAGAAGCTTGTCCATGCCTTTGTCTCCTGCAGGTTTGGACTACTGTCACGCCCTCCTCATTGGGATCCCTGGCAAGAGCCTCCAACGGCTCCAATACAGGTACTACCCAGAAGATTAGAATATCCTGAAAAGGTTGTTGTATTTCTGCAATTCAACTTAAAAGGTGAATTTGACATATTATATAAAGGAATAATATGCAAATCAATATATTTCAAGTTTTTATTTCTTTGGATTTTGCTGATCAGGTCTTGCAGCTTAAAAAAAAAACTCAAATTTTATAATAATTTTCTGATTTTGTGGGTTTGTGGTTTTAATAAGCTGAAAATGTTAATCAGCAAAGTTACAACAAGGAACTGCTTGAGATGTCAATTTGCGTGGAATGGCTCAATAAAATGTGTTGCTTTCATCTTTTATGTTAAATTGCCAAAATAAAACAACTTTTACTTGATATTCTCATTTTTCGGGTACTACCTGTCTGTTCAAAGTAGCGCTGCCCAGGTCCTGATGAGGGGGCGTAAACACCATCACATCACCCCATCCTTTACGCGCTGCCCTGGCTCCCCGTTCACCTGCGCAATGAATTCAAACTCCCCCTTCACACCCATCACTGTCACCCCCACCTAGCTCACTGAACTCCTCACGCCTCAGTCAGAACCCGGTCAGGCCAATGTGTGCAAGGAGAATCTTGAATAATTATAGACACAGTCTGAGTCATACATTGATAAATAATTTCCTACCAGTGAGACTTCCCACCCAAGAACAGAGAAGGCCATGTTATGGACAGAGCAGTTGGCAGTGAATGAATCTCCAAACCTGTGAACAGAAGTTCACACAGGGCGTAAATTCACACTTGAGTGATTTATTTCACCTAGCATCACTTCTGTGGTCCTGAAGAGATTAAAATAAAATGGTCATTTCCGAATATCTTATTTCATTTTTCAGTAACTCGCAGTTATGTTCAACGTACCCGACCACCAGAGAGGGAGCTGAAATCCTCAAAGGACAGTTTACATTTTGGCTGGGCTCCATGTGGTCGCTGGCAGGAAGTTGTATGAAGGAATGCGAGGGTGAAGAGGTTTTTGGAAAGGGGGCAGAAATCTGGGATGGAGAAGATGGAGCAGGTGTTTCAGGGGAAACAGGAGAGGGTGTAGCTGAGGCCACAAGAGTGATCAGCGAGGGGGAGAGAAAGTACAGTCAATCAAAATATTTGCCATTATCAAAATATTTATACACCTCTAAAATGTAAAAGAGCAATTGGCAGGATTTAAAGTATTGATTGAAGAAATTCTGTTGAATTGAAGCTGGAATGAATTCACAGACAACAACATTATTAGGGCCCTGCGATGAACTGGCCACTTGTCCAGGGTGTCACCCTGCTTTGGCCCTATGACAGCTGGGAGGGGCTCCAGCGGACCCCCGGTGACCCTGAGCTCAGGAAGAAGCGGGTATGGAAAAATGAATGAATGAACACAAAACATACCTGCTGAACCTACAGTCAGTATCTTTAAGCTATCAAATAAAAGATACAATTGTATTTCCTACTTGTAGGAAAGACTTATAGATCATCTCCCCCATCTTTGTATGAAAGCTAAGGGTCAATCTTGAAATAATACCCATTCCAGCTGATCTATTGTGGAGCATTGTTGAAAGCGCCGTGAATACACCCAGCTTGTTCCTTAGAGGAAGGAAGGACACCCTGCCCAAGTCAATAGTACTGCTTCTCTTTTCTGTGGCCATTGTTCCACTGATTCCTGGGGTTATTCTCTGTCTATCAGATGATCTCACTCCCATTAGCCCTGGGGCATGCTCACTGTGTGTGTGTGTGTGTGTGTGTGTGTGTGTGTGTGTGTGTGTGTGTGTGAGAGAGAGAGAAAGAGAAAGAGAGAGAAAGAGTGTGTGCGTGTGTGCCATAAGACTCTAGTGCAATAAAGGAAGCAGTGAAGTAATGTTTATGCATATCAACCTGAAACACCAGTGCTACAGTAGGCTAGAAAACAATATATATATATATATATGTATATAAAAAGTTTTAAAATAATTGAAATGATAAATAACAAAGATAAAGTTCAGAATTTAAACTGGAAGGTATTTTTCCTACTTTTTCCTTTGTATGATATTGTGATTAAATAGAATTGTTTCACATGAACAAGTTACATCAATAGTGACGACAGCTATCAGATACATATATGTATACATATATATATTATCTGTAAATGATTTGGCATAAAGGCGAATTTCCAGGTCAAACACTTCAATAAAAAACCTTTTAAATTCACTTTTAAAAGTTTGTAATTCCAGCCTGGTAAAAGTTGACTGACATCAGCACAGAGCAATGATTATTTCACTCACCCGAGCCCACGAGGATACTCAGCAGAACTGTGATTGGCCATCTTCTCCGTGCACACATCCCTCTTGACTTTCCCTGGTTTGGAATATTCGCCACTGATGGAAGTTGTCAGAAAGTCCCGCTGCTGCCCGGAGACGCTGCCGGTGTTGTTGCTCCCAGACTAGTGAGAAAACATAGAGTAAACGTCAGAGTTTTTATGGAGGTCTGGGCGTGTGTGGGTGTGTGTTTAGCATGTTTGATTGTGAAGCTGATGATCGGGCGATTCCTTGCTGTAGTCCTGAAAGCCACCCTGGGCGTTCTCTGTTGGTAAATCAGCTGAGGAAGGAAGGGAGGGACAAAAGTAACGCAGCAGAGAGGGCAAGAACTGGTGTGTGTGTGTGTGTGTGTGTGTGTGTGTGTGTGTGTGGGGGCACGCCCTTGAAGACTAAATGTGATGATGTGTCAGCAACAGAAGATTCTTCTTAATACTGCTAAAAAAAAGAAAAAGAAAAAGGAAAACCAAAAGCTCTGAAAGTCAAAACATTGATCAGCAGCCAGAAATGAAAGGATGATAAAGTTAATAAGTTGATTTATTTCACCTTTTGTTGCCAGTGATGTAGACATTTATTGCTGTGTGTTGAGTTATTTGGACGGTACCGTAAATGTACACACTGTTACACAAGCTGTACACAGTGTATCAGAGTGTCGTATCTTCAGTGTTGTCCCATGAGAAGATAGAATTAAATATCTGCAGTAATTGTGAGGGGTGTACTCACTGTTGTGACGCACTGCAGTGAAGTGCAGTGGCATACTCGGCAGGTAGCGTTTGTTCAAACAATAACAGAGACGAATCAGATTCCATTTCAATGATCTTGGCAGACAGTGAATGGTGCAACGGAAATACTTTTTGCTTTCAAAAATACCTTTGAGTACATTTCAGAGCCTGTACTTCTCACTTTTACTTGACTACATATTTGGATCAGTACTTTTACTCAAGTCATTTATTGACATGGGTATTTTTTTTCTACTCAAGTAAGGGATCAACGGTGGCCATTCCTGCACCCGAGGGAGGGGAATCCACGAGAAAGGCAGACTGCCCAGTTGTGCATAGGACACATTTGTTTACTTATCCATGAGTTACAAAAACCTTAAATATAAGAAAAGTCTACAATTGAATAAAATAGATTTTTAAAAATGAATGACAGATAAGACAATGAAATGACAAAGAAAGAAAGAAAGGAAATGACAGAAAATAACAATTTAAGATGACACACATATACACAGGTACTACCCGAAAAAGTAGAATATCAAGTAAAAGTTGTTTTATTTTGGCAATTTAACATAAAAGATGAAAGCAACAAATTTTATTGAGCCATTCCACGCAAATTGACATCTCAAGCAGTTCCTTGTTGTAACTTTGCTGATTAAGATTTTCAGCTTATTAAAACCACAAACCCACAAACTCAGAAAATTAGAATACTGTGAAAAGCTTCAGTTTTGTAGCTTCAAAGAGTCCAAAGAATCCAAAACACCTGCAAAAGGGTCCTGAGCCTTTAAAAGGTCTGTCTTGGGTTGGCTCAGAAGAGTTCACACATGGGCAAATACAACTGGGCAGTACTGTACATATACACATATACATATACACAGTACTTTTGTAAGATATTGTAAAAAGGTGAAGTATTTATTTTTGTGCTATATTTAGGGTGTTTGAATGGGAATTATGTGTGGTTTATTTAATCGTGCATCTCTGCTGTAACAGCGAGTGTGAACCCCTCTGGGTTTTTCACGGCCCCCTGCTGAATGCTTTGCCCCAATTGTGTTTAGGTGGCTGCCATGTTTAAGCTGCTGAAAGTTCACTCAGCTGAGTGCTTGCAATGCTGTAACGCAGTACATCATTACCAAAGAAGAGATGTGATAAAGAAAAAGACACTTCCTGTTTTTCTCCATTATGCTCATCTGCGGTGGATGTCTTCCTGTCAGAGTTGCTCACACCAGCAGCTGTATTGACCCCCATTTCCTTTCCACCCTCCGCTTGATCTGCATCTCCGCGCCGCTCACGGTACGTCTGCTAACCATCGTAATGATTCAACTTTGAGCTTCTTCTTTCTTTTTTTTGAATTGGACCTCTTTGCTGCCGGTTGGTGACAGTTGCTGTTTTATTTATTGAGTGTGTATTCGGGCTACTGTTGTACTTATTTGCTTGGAGCACGATTTTTATTTATTATTAGATTTATTTTCGAACATGTGCTACATACAAAAATACAAACAACGAGAAGGAAAAAACACAAAAGAAAGAAAACAGACAAACAAAGACAACAAGCAGTTGAAACAAAAGTAGCCCAACATGCTCAAAAAGGAGCAGGAAGAAGCAACGATTCTTTTTGGTCCGTTCACAGTGGATATGAGCATCAGCTTTGTTCAATATTCTTCTTCATCATGTGTCATAATATGATGTTTCAATCTTTGTGTGCAATGAAAGGAAAAAAAAAGAAAATGCAATTCATTCATATTATTAATGACGCATTTGCTGCATTCATGTGTAATATATGGTAAAGTTCCATTAACCAGCTGTTGAAACCCCCGTTACCAAAGAGATTGATTGCTCCATTCATTGTTTTGATTAAATTCACTCATTTGAATTATTTTCATTTTAATTCCTGCCGGACTCGACGGCGGTTGGTTTCCCTTTCACTTGCAGAAGTGATTCTGCTGCTGTCAGCTGAAAAACAGGATAAGTTACCGTCGCGACTCTTAAGATATGTAAGCCGTGCAATCACTTTCAAATTTTCAAAGGCCTATAGTATCACAGCATTCATAATTATCCAATAGATTTGGTTCCTCCTGCTCCTGAGCCAAAGTGGTCAAGAAAAAGAAATCTGAGATGAAGTTGCAGTCAGAATTGATACCAAAATAGAATTCACTGTTTTATTCTTGGTAGTTTTTATTCAAGAGAAAATCCCTCTGATGTGCAAGTATTTTATCATATTACATCAAGTTAAATTCCATGTGATTCATAAGTCTATGGGTCAATTGTTGCCTGGTCTCATATTACCATGTTTGACTCTTTTAGCACTGTCATTTTTTTCCAGCAATGTAACTGGCTACAATGACTTTTATTTTGTAAAATGATTTTATTTTGTAATTAAATGAGGTAACACCATTACATGTAACTGGGAACTTCCCAACGCTGCCTGCCACAAAGTCCACTGGCGGCCAATAGAAGGTGCACATGCAGAGCGACGGCTCTCCCCTCCTGTGACACAGTGTCGTCCTGGTTACAGGTGTGCGGCTGCAGTCAAGTTGCTCTTGCCGCCACTCTGTTGTCCCACATTCTCTCTCTCTGACTGTGGCGGACAGCGGCCGCGACGTCCTCGTTTTGAGGCAAGTGGTCTCATGCAATCTCTGTAGATCAAACTTTAACACGCAAACCAACAAGACACACTTTCTATATGAGCGTGTGCAAGCAGTGTAGCGCCCCCTAGTTTGGATCTTGGTAATTCAGCCCCTTAGTGTTTTTTTTTTTTTTTTTTTTCTTAAAGGTACAGTGTGTAAAATTTGGGGCACTCATTTGAAGGTCACAACATCTGGCTGGGGGTGACACGGTGGTGCAGTGGTTAGCGCCGCCGCCTCACAGCAAGAAGGTCGTGGGTTCGATTCCGGGCCTGGGACCTTCCTGTGTGGAGTCTGCATGTTCTCCCTGTGTCTGCCGGCTTCTCTCCGGGTTCTCCGGCTTCTTCCCACACTCCAAAAACATGCATGTGAGGTCAATTGAACATTCTAAATTGTCCGTAGGTGTGCATGTGAGTGTGAATGGTTGTCTGTCTCTATGTGGCCCTGCGATGAACTGGCGACTTGTCCAGGGTGCCACCCTGCCTTCTCCCTAAGACAGCTGGGAGGGGCTCCAGCAGACCCCCGTGACCCTGAATTGGAATAAGCAGGTATAGAAGATGATGATGATGATAAAACCACAAACCCACAAACTCAGAAAATTAGAATATTGTGAAAAGCTTCAGTTTTGTAGCTTCAAAGAGTCCAAAGAATCCAAAACACCTGCAAAAGGGTCCTGAGCCTTCAAAAAGTCTGTCTTGGGTTGTTGGCTCAGAAGAGTTCACACATGGGCAAATACAACAACCTTCTCAGGAGATTCTCATTTTCTGGGCAGTACTGTATATCTTGTTGCACATAAATCAACTATCACTGGCAGGTGCTCTTCACTCTAGTGAGGTTTAACCTGCAGCTTCACTTGAACAGGCTTCAGAAGATTGAACTGGAATTCACTCATTGACCAAGACTCAGCTTCCTGTTTTTTCCTTCAGTTTAAAAAAAAAAAAAAAATAGTTCAGGTTGGTAACATGTTCAAAACCGGCTACTTCCTTCTTCTTTTTCAGTTGCCTCTCAATTTATGCAATCATCATTTGCCAACAATCTCCTCCGATTAGGAAGCCGTGTCAGCAAGTTGCAATCCCTTTTCCACCAGCCTTACATGCAGAGCCTCTCCTGAAATACTCAGCTTGAAGGTTGACAGGGTCTCCAGTAGCAGGCAGCACAGCGGCGATGTCCATGGTCCTGAATCCTCCTGTCATTTCCGCAGAGATGAGTTGGAACAGAAGTGAAAACTCGGCTGCCTGACAAAGACGGCGGTGAAAGATTGCAACCCAGTGTGAGGAAGACGTTTGCTATATGTGAATACAAAATAAGCATTCCAAATATAAGAAAAAACAAACTACTCGTATTTTACAGCGATTAAACACTCACACAGACATTTTAATGAGTCGTGCGTTAAGCTATTGCCAGTGACTCTTGCCAAACTTTACACACTGCACCTTGAACTGAAATATGGAGCGATGCACTGATGCCACTTTCTTATGGAAAAGTGGCACTGCCACACATAGGCAAAAAACCTGACTTCAAAATTGTCCATTTCTGTGTGTGTGCGTGTGTGTCTGTGCGCGCGTACGGATGCGTTTTAACAGCTTTGCCACATATTTAACTTCAAAACTAACTTTAAAACCTATTTTGCCAGTGAGGAGCAGGTTCTGTTTGATGAAAACCAGCACTCGCAGTCGTGTGAAGTGTTTTGTTGCGTGTGTTGTGTTACATTTGGTCCCTCCTCTACACAGCTTTGCTGAACATGGTTTGCATTTGTCCTTGTTTTTGTTCCGCCTGAAAGTATTTCCTCAGCGCTGACACGACTCCTCAATGCTGGAGTATCTGTGTTGTGGTATCAGTACAAGTAGAGTACTCAACCCAGGTATCGGTACCAATTTCCGATACCAGTATTGGTATCGGTGCAAGCCTACTTTCTAGTCTTTCCTAACCAGGTTTGAGAGTCTACAGTCTAACAGTCGAGGTTGATGCAGAATTTAAAACCCTCTAAAGCAGGGGTGTCAAACATACGGCCTGCGGGCCGGATCAGGCCCGCAAACTGTTTTCTTTCGGCCCGCGAGATGATTTTGCAAAATATAAAAACTGCAATTTATCAGTGAAAGAAAGTGCCGTTCTAAATGTGTCCACTTGGTGTCGCAATATCGTTTCTGCTTCTCAAACAAACTCAATACTGGGGCTGAGCAAATCAGCACAAGTACAGCCACTCACGTCTCCTATTGGCTACCCTCACTGCCCCAGAACGTCTCCTATTGGCTACCCTCACTGCCCCAGAACATCTCCTATTGGCTCCCCTCATTGCCCCAGAATGTCTCCTATTGGCTCCCCTCATTGCCCCAGAATGTCTCCGATTGGCTACCCTCACTGCCCCAGAACATCTCCTATTGGCTACCCTCACTGCCCCAGAACATCTCCTATTTGCTACCCCGTTGTTATGTTTACGTTATTATTACCATACCATGATTTTACCGGTCCGGCCCGCTTGGGAATAGATTTTCCTCTATGTGGCCCGTGAACCAAAATGAGTTTGACACCCCTGCTATAAAGCAAACTGTATTCTCAGACTTTGGATGGACCAATAAAGTTTTCTTGATGGATATTCATCAGCATTTCATGAATGATTACATACGGCCTTCTTAGCCAAAAAGTTTGGACAACACTGATAATGCAAAAGTAGTCACAGCCGCTCATGATACTGTTTTCCACTTTTCTTCTCACTTAGCAATAGAAGATGCCGGTTGAAGATCTTCTGCTTGAGACTTTAGAGGATCTGGACAGTGACGACTTCGACACATTCAAGTGGCGCCTGACACATCGCATCTTAGAAGACTGCACACCCATTCCCAAGGCCCGCCTAGACAATGCAAAGAGGACAGACACTGTCAGCACTCTCATGGAGTACTACATGGAAAAAGCTGTGAACGTCACCATTGAGGTCTTGAAGAAAATGAAAAACAACCTTGCTGCTGAGAAGTTAAGGAGCAAATATGCAGGTGAGATATTATCATGTAGGAATCCAAATGGAGACACTTTATCCTTTTTCTTATGTAACCATCCACTCATTTACAGAGAGGAATCCAGAGTCCTCCTCCGCCATGGCCTCTTCCTCTGCTGGAGCCCCTTCTCCATCCATATCAGCCCGAGGACAAAGTGTGATCATCTTCCCAACTGTAGTAAACAGCACCACAGGAGCAATTAACATAGTCAATAAAACCCAATGAAATAAATGAACTATTGTAATATTGTAAACCTTTGTTGGCTGAAACATATCAAGAAGTCCCCTACTGGTCGTGCTAGGCATTTTAATATAACATTTGTTTTGCTGTACAGCCTATCAGCAGTGCACTGTGTTGTTACAGAGAAGTTAGTGACCATCTACCTGGTGAATAACTACTGAGTCGAGAAAATAAAATAAAAGGTTGCCAAATAAAAGAGACTGAGTCATGTCTGATGACGGGGACATAAAACTGATATTTGTCAGGGTTCAATTTTGGTGGAGTTTTGCTGCTTCCTCAAAGTCTTGTCTTGAAACTTGACACCACAGTCTCAGGCTGCATCAGTGCGTCTTGGCTCATTTTATTTTATTTTATTTTATTGTTTTATTTATTTATTTATTTATTGTGTTTTCTATATATCTTTATTAAATTCACAAACATTAGAATTTACACATAACAGGAGACAAATTATACTTCGCACAAGGACAAAGAAATAAAAGCATTAATAGCAATAAAAAAATAGATAAATGAAAGGCAAATGATAAGACAAAGAGAGTAAAAAAAAACAAACACAGGACGCCAGGGATACAGACCAACTAGCTAAAGATAAAGATGTTAAAGTGGGAGCATAAATTCACAGTTTTCAATGCTTTCTTTTTCTTAGCAACAGCTATTGACTGGAAATATATCTGCAGTTCCTTCATAAAGACACAAAAAACAGGTTTTGACTTAACAAACTTTCATTTATGAATATAGAACTTTGCTTTATTATTTATTAGGATTATTATCAGATTGATTATGAAGTATTCTTTTGCAACTGAGGGGTCAAAGTGTGTAAAACCAAATAGTACATTTTGAAAGAGGAGCTCAAAGTCACAGCATATGTTATCTAATATAAATTTACAAATGTCTTGCCATAATTTACGCGTATATATACATTTCCAAAACATGTGGGTAACAGTGTCTGGATGGGAGTCACAGAAAACACAATTTCACAAAGAGGGATTTCACAGGATAACATCTGTGAATGATTCTAAATGACACTTCCTTCTTTATTTTATTTTATTTTATTTTATTTCATTGTATTTTATTTTATTTTAGTTAAATCGCGGCGTCACCCTGTGACTCGTCGCACCCGGATGTGACGTCACGATTAGCCTCGCTCTACGTTTCGCTGTGTGACGTGTGTGACAAACACCAGGAAGTGAGAGTTGGCCTCTCGACGGTTAGCTCTGAGGATATACATGCAATGAAACACACACACGGCTCGGGAGGCTCAGAGCAAAGTTCGTTTAACTCGACAACGTCGGCCACCATTTAGACGACGCCCCGATCCAACGGCCAACGTCGCTCCGACTCGACGTCGACTCGTGTTCCGCGAGAGCTGCCGTTATTCTTTTAGCCATCTGGCAGTGCGCGCGCGCTGGCGTTAGCAAGTTTGTCGCTGTTAGCGAGTTGATCGCTGTCGAGTGATGGCTGTGGCTCACAGATGTTTGGTCGTGGCTGGATATTTGCTCCTGCTGCTGGTTGTCTGCGAAGGAAGGAAACATTCGCTCACGCTAAATGTAAGTTTGTTTGTTTGTTTGTTTGTTTTCCATAACAAGAGTCTGGTTATCAGTGCGACAGCAAACGCAGGGTTTGAATTCCACCAGAGAGAGAGAGAGAGCATTGCGTAGCTTGTAGCGTGTAGGGTTGAATTAGCTGATTAAAAACAAAACCAATTAAACAAGGAACTTTACTCGCGATTGAAGCGTCATGGGATTATCTGACATCTAACGAACGTGCAAGGTCCGGTAAACAGCGTCTGTTCGCCGTAAAATAAGACAAATCTGTAGTTGTTTGTAGTCAAGACCGAACCAACTGAGACCAAGACATCAAGAATAGAGACCGAGACCACGTCAAGACTGCATATATCAAAGACAGATAACAGCAAAACAGGAAAAAATGACCAGTATCTGTAACTCTTTTTCAGCAAGAAGTCTTTTAATCGTTGTCTTTAACCTTGCCAACTATTTTTGAACAATTTTCCCCCAAAAAAATAACTTTGCTTCATAAAATTGAAATATAAACTCACTAGGAATAAATAAATAACGGGGCAGGGTGTCACTGGTAAACAGCAGCAGCTGGATTCTTCCTCTGTTATTATCATGTGGTTGTAGTGTTGGCTGAGTCTTGACTGGTCCGGATCAAAACCTCCCCAGTCCGTCCAGTTTGAGACTGGGATCAGACCAGACCCTTAGAATCTCCAGGACTGCACCACTAACAATCTATCATTTTCACAAAGTCAGTTCACCTCCTTGTCTTGTGCCCAGAATGAAACTCGATATGTCGTCGACCTCAACAACTTTGGCTTCTTTGCCGATGGGTATCTGGTTGTAAACATGATGTCGTTGCATCTGTCGGATGAGTCGGTCGACTTCAGCGCCTACCCTGTGAGTTGTGTGTTTTGCTTGCTTTGCTTGTGTGAAATGACTCTTTGGGTTGTTTGGAGTTTGGGACAACATTGCTGACCAAATTTAAGACTCCATCTCCACGTTTAAATCCCACCTCAAGAGCCACCTGTTCAGGCAGGCTCATACAGGTACTACCCAGAAAAGTAGAATATCCTGAAAAGGTTGTAGTATTTGTGCAATTCAACTTAAAAGGTGAATTTGACATATTATATAAAGGAATAATATGCAAATCAATATATTTCAAGTTTTTATTTCTTTGGATTTTGCAGATCAGGTCTTGCAGCTTAAAAAAAAAACCTCAAATTTTATAATAATTTTCTGATTTTGTGGGTTTGTGGTTTTAATAAGCTGAAAATCTTAATCAGCAAAGTTACAACAAGGAACTACTTGAGATGTCAATTTGCGTGGAATGGTTCAATAAAATGTGTTGCTTTCATCTTTTATGTTAAATTGCCAAAGTAAAACAACTTTTACTTGATATTCTCATTTTTCGGGTAGTGCCTGAACCTGATTGTCAGCGTTTTGCTCTGTTTTGTTTGTTTTATCATGTTGACTTTTATTGAATTGTTTTTTTAACTGTTGTTCGGCGACCTTGAGTGCCTTGAAAGGCGCCTTATAAATGAAATGTACTATTATTATCATTATTATTATTATTATTATTACTACTTAAACTGTCAGTGGCTGAGCTGAGAAATAACCCCCTCTGTTTCTTATCTCCTCAGGTTGGTTTCAGCCTCTCCAGGTCACGTGTGAATGGAGTGTTGTCCTACACAGTGAGCATGAGCGACACACACACACACACACACACGCACACACACACACACACACACACACACACACACACAAATCTTGTTCATGCAATTCATGTCATTTAACAAAAGTGTGTTTATTCCTCTGTTTGCTTTTCTGTAGGCAGAAGAAACGGACACTTGCCCACTGACTGTCACACAGCTGAATAACAAGGAGCCCCTCATTCTTTTTCTCATTGACGTCAAGTCGCGCAGGTTTGTGTCTCAGCGCCGGCTGTGGAAATGCGTTGCGCTTTCACTTTTTCTGTTTCCCAGCGTCGGTGATCTTTGTTTTGTTTGTTTATGTTTGCTTAGCGTCAATGTGAAAACTGTCGGCGACTCAGACAACATCTTAATCTCAGTCCCAAAGTCTAAAGAGGTCAAAGGTCAGTTGGGCTTCCACTCTTCTACTCTTACAAATCCCTCGGTTGTTGTTTTTGTCGCGGCCGTATTTCAAATTGTTAAAAGTAAAAGCATTTCAAAGTTGCAAACGTTCCAAAGTTTGATACATTTTGCTATTTTGTCAGTGCTGATTAATTGATGTTGTGCCTTTTGTGTGTTTTCCTCAAAATGCTGCCTCTCTAGGTGACAGGAAAACCAGAGAGATTTCTAACAGTTCTTCTGCCGTGGCTGAGGACCCGGCGAAAGTTGCTGGAAAACAGGGAGGAGAGCCGGATGAGAAGAAGGAGGAGGAGACGCAGCCAGCGGACAAAGACGAAGAAGAAAAGTCAAAGAGCACAGTGTCGAAAAACATGGAGCAAAAAACATTCTTGGTAAGAGTTGTGTGTCTGCTTGCACGTATGAAAACATCCCTTCCTGTAAAGTCAAGTTTTAATCTCTGCTTACTCGCAGCTGAACAAGACCACAACACAACAACTGACGTTGGCGCTGGACAATAGAAACGGTTCCTACAACTTCAATGTAAGCCACCCCTCTCCCCTTCCTGACCCTGACATTGAGAAGAAACTCCATCAGCTGCTTCTGAAACCCTTGTTTGTGTCCTGCCACAGTTCCGCATGGTGGTCGGCCCCAAGGCGCAGGGCCTCTACAGCCTCCGCTTCCACTACTGTCCCAACAGGAGAGCTCCACCCTCCTCCTCCTACTCCTTAACAGTGAGTGTTGTGCGCTAGCGCGTGCCTGTCCTCTACTGTGTGCGTGTGCTAAGTAGGGCTGAAGGATAAATGGCAATATCGCGATCGGACAAAACAAAATTTTCTAACCGCAAAGACTGCGATTTGATTGACGCCAGTTCTGGTCACGTGACTTGCGAGCGGCACGAAGCAAAGCAAAGCAGGTAGTGGGAGGAGTCGACGCTGCGACGAGCTGGACGCACGGAGCGACACGCAAGGAAAAGAAGGTCTTCCTGGTTGCCACCAACTGGTAGCCGTAGTTTAGCAAAACAGTGTCGGGAGAGATTAAAAAAAAAAAAAAAAAGCCAAACGAACTACCGAAGCACCAAGGACCACAACGGTCGGAGTTGTGTTCGCTGGCAGTGAACCGCTGCCTCGTAACTTCGCACCTTGTAGCGATTTTAACGCTGCTAGCGTGTTAGCATCGGTTGAATGAAGCTGTCGCTGTTTTGTGCTTTGTGTGGACTTAAACAAAAATCATTCCTAGCCCGATTAAAATGTCTTGCAAAAAAACATAGCAAAAACACTAGTAGATAAATAAAGGCTCTTTCATATTAATTCATGCTTCATTTTGCTTTTATCTAAACATTAGCCTAGCCTATAAAAAAAATAACAATTTGTGTATAATGAATCTGATATGTGTATTATAATATATATCATTTTTTGTTTGTTTGTGGAACGATAGAAAATAATCGCAAATTAAATCGCAGTCGCAATATTGAGGAAGAAAAATCGCAATTAGATTATTTTCCATAATCGTTCAGCCCTAGTGCTCAGTGAAGTGTAACCTGTCCAGGTGGAGGTAATAGAGAAGAATCCAGAGGGCTACCTGTCTGCAGCGGAGATGCCTCTGTCTCGGCTCTACATCGGCATGGCTGGAGTCTTCCTCACTGCTGCCCTGCTCTGGGTCTACATACTCATGAAGCACAGGTACATTTTTCATCTGGTCGACCTTTTGGCTTTTGATACGAGACACCGTTAGGCTGTGTCCTGGGCTGCGTCTCGATTCAGGGTCTGCATCCTTCCAAGGCTGCATTTGAAAGGAAGTTGCGTCATAGCACTGCGCGAAGGCTCGAAACCAATTCCCAGAAGTCCGAAGGACGCTCCAAATGCGCCCTCGAAAATGCACCCTACTGTTAGCCGATTCCATGGATGCACCGCTACTATCCTTATCCTCCAGCTTCGTATAAACGCGTTGTTTTTTTTTGAGTGCGGTTTCCAAAATATGCAGTTTCAAAAAAATCCCAAAACATGGAGTTGAATTGTTTTTATATTTTTTATCGTCACTTTTATTGTTATCGCAATAAATGCCAGAAATTATCGCGATAAAACTTTTAGTCCATATCGCCCATCCCTACCGAGAAGTAACTTTGGGATCGAATCACATTTTCTCTGTTTAGGTTCCTGTTGTCAAAGGATAAAACCTCGTTACAAAGCATCAAAACACATGACAACTGTCAGGCTAAAATAGGCCTGGGCGATAAAACGATTACGATAATATTCACGATTAAAAACTCCACAATAACGATGATAAATGCATGAGCTGTTATTTCGATAACCCAACCAATCCCACAGGAGAGAAACAAGCCAATGTTTCTCTCCTGCCTGAATGAACAGCCAATCCCAGCAGAGAAACAACGGCATGCTTCCTTTCCTCCACCCGCCTCCTCTCGCTCGCAACAACTCAGATGGGAGACACACACACAGCCGTCCGCTAAAGCTAGTTATAGGAACATGTAGAAATGAGTCGCGAGGAGCAATCAGAAGTCGAGGGAAGTGAAGAAACTGTCCGAAATGTGCCTGAGAACTGTACCCCTGACACCGAGGGTGAGGAGGAATCTGAAAACGTCCAGCAGGATGAAACAGTGGCGGAGAAAGGCAATACCAGTTCGGTGATTTGGAATTGGTTCGGCTACCTCAGGTCCGACAAAGTACAGGCTAACGCTAAGTACAAATTATGTCGGAGAACAGTCCCAAGCAAAACGGGAAACGCCACAAACCTCTTTCAACATCTCAAGAAGTACCACGATAAAGAATATTTACGTTTTCATGCTAGCCTCCCCGCAGGTAACGCTAAAAACAACGCACTGCTGGGTCCAGGGGGAGTGTGCAGCATGATACTCCTGCTAGCAGTAGCAGTAGCAGTAGCCTAGCTAGCGACAGTGCTAAGCAAACAGTTGCTCGTCAAACAACAATACAGTCAGCCTTTAACACAGCGACCCCGGACAAGAAAAAAAATCGACGCGGTACCGAAACATAACCAGAGCAGTGACGTGCAATATTGTACTGTCTGTCTCTACCTCTTTTTATTTTTGTTTTTATTTTATTTAATCAGTTCAGTACACTACCACTATAATGTTTGAGAGGTGTTAAAAACAAGGCACATAATCCTCAACATTTAAGTTATTTTATTTCAGTACATCTAAGATGTAGAAAATAATACAAACGTCTTGGTTCTGTCGGGTTGCTGTTGAATGTTTTGTATTGTCATACATTCTAACAATAAATATATAAAAATAATCCTTCTGGTTTCTTTGCGGTCCAAGGAGAATACTAATATTGAAACTATTATTGATTAAAAAAAATTCACATCGTGATACTTATCGACATCGAGCAATATAAGAAAACCTATCGTGATAAAAAAAAGTTGCCATATCGCCCAGGCCTAGGCTAAAACTCAATATACTTGCGTTAGCTCAGACTTTATTGAGAAGCTCTCTCCTCGGTCTTTTTTGCAGGTACAGTGTGTTCAAGATCCACTGGCTCATGGCAGCGCTCGCCTTCACAAAGTCCACGTCTTTGGTTTTCCACAGCGTGAGTAGACCAACACACTGCGCCCTCGTCATGTTTCGTTACTCTGCTCCAATGGTGTCACATGGACTGTACCTGGAATCTCTGTCTTGGAATCTTAGATCAACTACCACTTCATCAACATTGAGGGCCATCGCATCGAGGGCTGGGCTGTTATGTATTACATCACACACTTGTAAGTGCAAATGCATCAGCAAATTCAGTTTTGTTGATTATTTTTTGGTACAATTCATTGCCTTCCTCCACCTCTTACATTCTTTATGGCGTTTTTCTTCACAGACTTAAGGGGGCGCTCCTGTTCATCACACTGGCATTGATTGGCACTGGCTGGGCTTTTGTCAAGTACATCCTGTCTGACAAGGAAAAGAAGATATTTGTGATAGTCATACCTCTGCAGGTGTGTATATCGATACGTAAGCACACTCGCACACTTACATTGCACTTTTATCACATTTGTGCGTCGTGGTTTCCGCCCTCAACGCCTCAGGTCCTGGCTAACGTGGCCTACATCATCATCGAGTCCACAGAGGAAGGTTCTAGTGAATACAATCTGTGGAAGGAGATCCTGTTCCTGGTGGACCTCATCTGCTGCGGAGCCATTCTCTTCCCTGTCGTCTGGTCAGTCGCTGCCTTCCCATCACTCCTAGAATTGTGCAAAGCCTAAAAATCTGGCAATAAAAAACTGGTGATGGAAACAGCTGCACTTGGAAAAACCTCTCAAACATGGCTGAACGGTTTTGACGCTGTCATGAGGTGGTGTTTTCAGAATATTACAATATAATACAATAAGGATAAGAAAATGTACTAACCGCGCCAGTGCTGATGAGCTGTGGTACCTGCTGCTATTAGCTACAGCATCTTCCCCTACTGTCTGCCAGGCAGTGGAAGCTTCCACTGTGACCAGGGGTTTGTAGCAACCCACTGAGTAGACTTGTTCTAGTTGCTGTGGTGCTGTTGGTGTGGAACACCACCTCAGAGGTGTTCCACACCAACAGCACAGACCTGAGGCTCCCCAAACCAACCATGAAACTGACAGAGCCCATCTGAGGAAGAGCAGAATCATTTCTAATAAAAGTCCACCGAGTTCAGTCGATGATGATCGCAAATGTAGAGAAAAGGAAACGGGATAAGTTTCATAATTTAACTGTCTTTGCAGGTCCATCCGCCATCTCCAAGAGGCATCAAACACTGATGGAAAAGGTTGGAATTCTTATGAAATTAAAATCTCGATCCAAATCTTACTTTTTTTTTGTTGAAGTTGTTTGAAATGAAAATTTGTCTTGTTTCCTCTTCAGCTGCCATGAATTTAGAGAAGCTGAAGCTCTTCAGGCACTACTATGTGATGGTAAGATTTATTGTCTCGTCCATGAGCGGTTCTTTAGTTTCAAATCACTTTTTTCTGTAAGATTCAGGAACTTTTCCACCTTAACTTGGTTGTCCTGTAGCTTCTACTCACCAGCAAACTCTCCAAAGCTTCAGTTCTGCTCCATTCACTCGGCCAATCAAGCTGTTAAAAAAAAATCACATCCCAAAGCGTCTTGAAGCAAATTGTACAGCAGTTCGTGATGGGACACGGTCAGCCGTTCAAGTCCTGAGTCCTGCCCTCTGCTGGTCAGGAGGGCGCTCCACACCAAAATAACCTAAATTAATACAACTGTCAGTGTGACACCACGGCTCCCTCACATTACAGCTCCCTAATGTTGGTGGGTTGAGCAACACTTCACTTCTGCAGCATTTAAGAAGAAGAAGAAGAAGAAGAAGAAGAAGAAGAAGAAGAAGAAGAAGAAGAAGAAGAAGAAGAAGAAGAAGAAGAAGAAGAAGAAGACCTTTATTGATCCCATGATGGGGAAATTTGCATAATTACAGCAACAATAAAAAAGACTGCAGTGCAAAAGGTCAAGAATTATATTAACTGAAGATATAGACAAAAATAAAATATATATTTATAAGTATATACAGAAAAATAAGAAGCGAGATAAAAGGCAAGATATTTACGTATTATTGTTTTAAAATAATAATCTCACATTCATACTTCACAGTAGGAAGCTACGGTGGTAGATTCTGGCAAAGCTCACCACTACAAAGCCATTGTAAAAAAATGGTCAAAGTTTGTAAAAGTACGCAGTGGAAAAATCCAACAGCCGCGTGTTTTTCCAACGTGGCTTCAGCAGTTTGTCCGCTGCTGGGACGCTTCTGAAACGCGCCCGCACCGCCCCCTGGTGGTGGAAACACGCACACTGAGGTGACTGCACCTGCACAGGCAAAAGCACCAGGAGCGCCGCCTCACCTGTTGTTTTCCCCACCAGCTGTCGGTCAGGTCTCAGCCAATCACAGTCCAGGTCGGTCATGTTTGAAGCCGCGTGCCTCCCTCCCTCTTTCAGATCGTTTGCTACATCTACTTCACGAGGATCATCGCCATTCTGCTCAGAGTCACCATGGCTTTCCAGTGGCAGTGGTGCTACGAGGTAAGAAGACACGCGCAGGTTGTCATGACATTTCATTATGGTCACCCTCAAAGCTATGGAGGACCAAAAGTGCCAAAATGAAAGAAATACATACATCATGAAATAATTATTTAAATGTGTCATTAATTAATTAATTAATTAAAATTTGGATTAAATGTAAAAATGTGTTATTAAATGTGTCCTTCATTTATTAAAATACCAATTCATTTATGGAACAATATATATGTAATTATTTCAGTATTTAATTATTTCACGGTCCTGTGACAGGTGCGTCTCTCTTTGTGTGAATGTTACAGGTGTACCTGCATGTATACATACATACATGCCCATTCGTACACACACACACACACACTCACAGACTATGGATTTGGCCTTGTGTCTTTGCAGCTGCTGGTGGAGGTGTCGACCCTGATTTTCTTTGTGCTGACGGGCTACAAGTTCAGGCCAGCGTCCAACAACCCCTACCTGCAACTCCCCCTGGATGAGGAGGACGTCGAGATGGATGAAGTGTACGCACACACTCACTGGTTCAGTCCGTCCGCTGTCAGTCGGCTCAAAGCGCTTTGCACCATCAAAAGAGGAAGCAGCAGGTCCCTCAGACTGGAGACAGGCCAGGGACGCTCACAGTGGCAACACGCAGACATGTATTCAAATATAAATACATAGGTGTACAGCATGGATGACTGTTCAGTTCCAGTGGTCAATGCAACTAAAGTACGTCTATGATGATTTTTATATATATATATATATATATATATATATATACATATATATATATATATATATATATATATATATATATATACATATATATATACATATTTATTTGTGTATATACATATATACACAAATAAATATGTATATATAGTTATATATATGCTCCCAGTTAGCTGCCATTTTGGCGTTACTATGGAACCCACCGGAGTTCTAGGAAAACCGCCACGTTTCTATGGCAGCCCAGTGTGGACAATCCAGCCACCTGGATTATATTCAGGGTGAACGCTCACATTCTCAAATGAACCGACGCTTAAGAAGGTGGTGGACGAGGTATCCAGATTTGGGTGTGCAAGCCACCGTAGTTCACTGGCAAGCTCAGGAGCAGGAGGCTGAGCAGGGGAAAAAAACCGCTGCACTCTAAAATGTAGCCACTTGATGTCGCCATTTCTTCTCATAAACTCCAGATATCACACACCAAACCTTGAAGCAGGAGTTTGTTCGATGTTTCAGTCGTAACACTCGGTCGGTCGGTTGATTTCTCGACGTCTGCAGTCTTTTGGGCTGGCTTGTAAAGTGTCGGCGCTCTCTCGTCTCTCTCGCCCCTTTCCAGAGTGACAGAGTCGGGCGCCCTGGAGGGCATTTCCAAGGTGAAGAAAACCTGCAACGGACGCGACCGTCTGAGGGAGTCCAACCTGTGAGCTGCAGGCCGCGGCATCCTGTCGCTTGGAGAGCACAGCCACGGAAAAACCATTCCAAGCCAGGGCGCTCAGGAAGCTGAGGCGGAGATCTCCAACCACAGCGACGGCTCCTCTCTTCAGACACCTTGGTTGCAGTGGCAGTGCGCCACTGTGTGGCTATGCAACAAAACAACGACAAAAAAAAACGACAAACTATTGTGAACGCTTCTCCGAGCTGGAACTCTTGACCACGTGGAGAGCGGAGGTGTAGGAAGAAGCTCCCATCGCTCTGATTCACCATAACTTCTCTCTCTTTCTCACTCTGTCTGCTTCCAAAGATGACCATCACTTGAAAGACTGTGACAGGTTCTTCTCTTGATAGCAGAGCTTTACTAACTATGGTACTTCTGCCTGTTGAATGAGCCTGAGTGAAAATTGTGCGTGTGCGAAAACCCCAGACCCCGCCGCCCTTTGGAGATAATGGCCAATACTCAGGTAAAAGGCTATTTATTATTATTATATATTTAAAATGTAGGCAGCAAGCTTCCTACAGTTTGGGCCAATCAGGTCCTTCCATTTTACATGGTTTCATCTCATCACAGGACTGTCTTTGGTTTGGTTTGGTTGGGTTTTCTTGCTTTATGTTGAAATATATAGCGAAGCTTCTTTTTTTTTTTTGCTTTTTCTTTACTATATATTTCAATGTATATAAATGATTTTTTTTTTATATATATATATATATAGTGGTAGACGTTTTAGCGGCAGCCTCACACTCCTCTTCACCAAGACTTGCCGCTGTGATTCACAGCCCTGTTGGAAGAGGTCCATTTCAAAATCTCTGCAAATTTAAAGACGCAAACCTCAAAATAAATGTGTTGAAATTTATTGAAGCCGTCGCCCTCTTCTTGCCCAACCACATCCGCGTTGCTCTTTTGTTCTTTCTTTGATTTTCCTTGGCGCTGGTGCAGTTCCAGGCTGGGCTGACCGCTGACCTGCGGTGACCTGCTGTGTCTTTCATTCATTGACCTGCGTTTGTTTTTAACCGCTCTGCTCCTGATGTCAAGCTCATTTTATTGTATTATTTACAGGCGACATGTTGGCGAGAGCTCAGACTGCAGGGTTGGATCGGTTTGTATATAAGCTTGAGGATGGCACATTCAGAGGAGGCACGCTGGGCTTTGTGTGTACACAGTAGAAGCTTTTTAGACTCTTGATGGCCGTCGAGGCCTCAGTTTGACGTTCACAGCAGGCGCGTCTCCGACACGACGTGACGAACCACTGTAAACCAGTGTAAACCAGTGTAAACCAGTGTAAACCAGTGTGAACCGGTTGACAAAGGAGATTTTTGTGCTTGTTACAGGAAACTGTTTGACGTCTGCGTGAGTTGCCACAATAAAGCTGGTGTTCAAAAGCAGTTCAGTACCATTATTTCAGGGCTAAGATGCAACACATGACTGAAATATGTTTTTCATGATAAGAAATAAAATCAAGTAAGGCACGACAAAAATGTTATTGCTGCTTTATTTTCACCGTGTAATTGTAATATCCAGAATATGAATACATTTATATAAAATGTCTTTTTAAAAAAAAAAAAAAAACATCCATTTAGCAATACTTCCAAACCCTCATGTTGCCTCTCCACCTGTTCTTCCCTCACTGCCACTGACATATACTGAAGAGACGCTGCTGCAGTCCAGAGGATCTGATGCTATGTTTTAGCTCCAGTTCTTAAAGCAGAGAGGATCTTTGTTGGATCATTAAACAGCAAATGCCAGTCCAGTAGATGATCATGCACATCGCAGTGCTGTGCAGGCTGTCGGAGTGAACTTGGTGTATTCGTGCTGCTGCTGCTGCTGCTGCTGCTGCTGCTGCTGCTGCTGCTACACCACTCCCATCAGTTCACTTACACACATAATAGCAGCTGTGAATATCACATAGGTTCAAACGTTTAGCATGAAAAATCAATTGTACTGCATTCAATTCTAAGCCTATTGGACAATAAAAGTAAATTGTAAAAGTCCATTTAAACACAATGGGTTGTAAAATGTGCCAGAGGGGGGGTGGTAGCGGAGCAGCAGCAGGTGGATGCAGTGTTTTGGTGAGCCACCTATCATGGGATATGGATAAAACATGTTGCTTTAATGTCAATGGAAAATGAAGCAAAGCAAAGTTGCAACCTATTCAGTGTCTTTGAAGCCCCACCAGGGTGTTTAGCTCTTGACTGAAATGACTCTGGAAACACTGGAAAATGAATGAACTGCAGCTACTGTATTTCATTCCTGACTGACGGTTCATATCATTTCTTCAAGTTCGGTGGGCCGGATTAAAAAGCTAAATGGGCCGCATGTGGCCCCCGGGCCGTCGTTTGCCCATGCCTGGGCTAGAATAAACTGCACCCACCCTCCCTCCCTCCTCCCTCCTCCCTCTGCGGGTGGATGCTGCTCCTCACTGCAGTCCTCCTCGCGCCGCAGTCTGCGTCCTCGCGCCGTCTCCTCCCTACGCCGTCCCGCAATGTGAGTATCGCAATAACACTTCCAACACGCACTATAGCGCAGCAGCTTGCAATTCACAGACAGTTTTTTTGTGTTGCTTTATTTGATTTGATCGATTGCTTTTATTTATTTATTTTATTTTTATTTTTATTTTATTTTTATTTATTTATTTTGTTTTGTTTCATCTCTTCCTGATGTCCCTGCGTCTTAATACTGCGTCACATAGTCGCAGAAAAAAAAAAAACGAAGTAAAAAGAAACAAAACGAAACTACGTCACTGTAATGGTCTTAAAAGCAGGCTTTTCAAATGGCTCTGTGGATGATTGTAGGCTGCGTAGATGCACGAGATGTGCACTGATATCCTGGAAAACTCTTCAGTGAGCCGCTGCTCGCTGTCCGCGCTCGACCTCAAAACGCCTTTGATGGAGCTGCTGCGGCTGCTGGTGATGCAGCACATTTCCCTCGTGTTACCTCTGCAGTGCAGCAGATGTCAGTCGAGACACTTTATTTATTTATTTATTTTTTTCCCCTCGTCTGTCCCGTTCTGTCCTATATATTCTGTGCTCCTCCCCAGGGCTCTGCTGCTGTGTCCAGCCTGGGCTCTCCTCGCCCTGCTGCTGCTGCTGGGAGCCGAGGCCAGTGTTGGGTAAGTCAGGCTCCTCCTGCACTCTCCATCAAACATTTGAATGGTCGTGGAATGCAGTGGAAGTGGTGGACAAGGCCCAATGTGATGCTATGTGTTAGCAGACGGTGTTATTATTTATATTGTAACGTAGTGTTGTTGTAGTCAAGAGGTCGCCGGCCCAGACCGGACCAAGACCTTCTCAAGACCAGAGAGCATCGAGATGGAGGCCGAGACTTTATGTATCGAAGACAAATCACAACAAAACAGAACAAATGACCAGCATCTTTTTTTTAAATTCAAGTTTGCCTCAACGTTTTGCTGCTTTGCCAACTATTTTTGAACCATTAAAATCAAGAAAATCAATGAACTAGGAATAAGAGGGCAGGGTGTCACTCTGGCGGTCACCAACAGAGCGTAAAACAGCAGCAGCTGGATTCTTTCTGTTATTATCGTGTTATTACAGTGTTGGCTGAGTCTCCACGGGTCTGGATCAATAATCCCCAATCCGTCCAGTCTGAGGCTGAGACCAGACCCAGTAAAAAGACAAGACCCTTCAAAAGTCCTCTGAGGCCAAGACCTATTGTAACAATGTAATATAGTAATATTGTTTTCTTTGTCCTCGTATTGGCTGTAGCCCTCATTTATACTTTTTTATTTTTGCTTTCAATGTCTTCGTCATAAAATGCAGTTTTCTTTCTTTTAAAAAAATAAATAATAAATTTAAATCAAGGTCTTTTGGCAGTTCAGTGAATCCATTCCCCAGCATCATATTCTGTTGACAGACCATTAAGTATTGATTTGCGTGCGTGCGTGTGTGTGTGTGTGTGTGTGTGTGTGTGTGTGTGTGTGTGTGTGTGTGTGTGTGTGTGTGTTGCTGCTGCTGCTGTCTCTTCTACTCGTCTCTCTCTTGAACTCTACGACTTTCAGCTCGGTCACGAAAATCAAGCGTCTCAATTCTTAAACACGACTTCCCGTCAATGTGTGTTAAAATCTGGAAAATGATAATAATAATAATAATAATAATAATAATAATAATAATAATAATAATAATAATAAATGTGTTTGTTCATTTTACACTCCTTTCACTTGGTGAAGAACTGCAGAAATGATGGAAGATTCACAGCGTGACTTTCCCATTATTCTGTAATCAGATGCACCTGCTTGTCGTGCCAGACCCGATTCAGACAAAGAACTTTTTATTTCAGACCAAGTACCAACACCAGCTTCTGCACCGAGTCCAAGGAATGTGTTGAATACGAGCTGGTGTGCAAAACAGACGAATATGAGGTGAGTAGAGACGGCGGCGGACGCCTCGCATCCAGCCGCTCGCACTTTGATCTCACCGGCTTGCGTGTCTGCGTCACGCCCAGGTGCGTCACTACAGCCACACCCGCTGGGTGTCCACCGATGCTGAAGCGTATTTCATGGGCGTCGGTGCAGCCATGGCGTTCAGGAGGCTCTTCCAGTACATCACCGGCGCCAACGAAGGAGGTAATGGGACAACTCAACGTCTGTCTGGTTCAAATTCTGTACCTGAGTAAAAGTACAGCGAACTGTGTCAAGAAATACTTTGGTGAAAGTAAAAGCACGGATTCAACTGTTTTACTTTACTGAAGGAAGAAAGTACAGGTTCTGAAAAAAGTAAAAATGATGTTGTGTTTAATACATGTTGACGCCTTTAATAACAATAGCCAATGATATTTTCTACACGTTTATTTTGCTGTGTACTGAAAATGTACTGAGCAGTGGCCCAAAGCCCAGGTACTCTCAAATAATCTCCCTTTAAAATATCATCGACTGTTATATTGAACTACGCAACAGCAGAGTTCAAAATAGCTCCACTTCAAGTAAGACTGTAATCATGAATAACAGGTGAATTACTTTGAACAGAATTTGGATCTTTCAAAGACTTTTAGACACCAAAAGTAACTCCTGTGTTTTCCCAATTTAAGGAGTAGATCAGGGATGGGCAAACTACGGCCCGGGGGCCATATGTGGCCCGATTAAGCTTTCTAATCCAGCCCGCCACACTTAAAAAAAAATGATATTAATAGCAAGTAAGTAATAAAATAGCTGGATTTCCTCCATTTTTCAGAGTTTAAGAGTCATTTCAATAAAGAGCTGAACACCCTGGTGGTTCTGGATGGTTCTAAGAGCTAAACACCCTGGTGGTTCTGGATGGTTCTAAGAGCTAAACACCCTGGTGGGGCTTCAAAGACACTGGTTTGGTTGTGACTTTGCTTTGGTTCATTTTCAATACGCATTAAAGCAACATGTTTTCTACACATCCCATGAGATTGTTGGCTCACCAACACACTCCATCCATCTGCTGCTGCTCCAGCCCCTATGTCACACTTTAGAGCCCACTGTGGCTCCACCAGGCTAAGAGTTTGCCCAGTCCTGGAGTAGAAAGTTCAGATATTTGAGTACAAATGTAGGGAGTCAAAGTGAAAAATCTACCATGCAGTACAGCAAGCAAGTATTTGCTCTCTGCTCCTTCCCACCTGTGGCGTGCAGGCGTTCAGATGGAGATGACGGCCCCCGTCCTGGTCAAGATCCCAGAGGAGACCAAGATATGGGAGCCGGCCGTCTACACGCTCAACTTCCCGCTGCCGGCAGCCTATCAGGACGAGCCACCGGCGCCCACCAATGACAAGGTGAGCTGTGCCTGCGTTTGATTGACGCACTGTTGGAGTCAGTGGAGGTTTCAAGGGTGCTTGATGCTGCATCAGAGTGAAAGTCCACCTTTCTTCCCTCACTGTGTGTGATGTGAGGAGATCCTCCAGGATCACTGGGCCGACGCTAACCTCAGCCAGCGCTGGTGTGACTCAGCAGCACCAGCAGCTCCGTCCCTCCGTCTCTCTGTCCAGCTCATCTTTCTGCTGATGTGCTGCTAATGATGCCTCACCTCCTGCACAGCTGTACTTCACCGTCATGCCAGAGATGGACGTCTACGTGAGGAGTTATGGGGGCTGGATGCTGTCCGTCACCTCCAGGCTTTATGCCCACATGCTGACTAAAGAACTGGAGAGAGTCGGGGCCTCCTACAACCACAGCTACCACTACGGAGTCGGTTACGACAGGTACCACCGACCTCTTACAATTTTCTCCTACCTTTGTAGCTTTTACAGGTCTGGTTGCCTTCATTTATGATTTTTATATATTGGTAAAAGCTTAACATACTGCCAGCAAATACGTTCATTGAAGTGCATAGCCACAGTACAATGAAAGTCATTTGGTTTTCATCCCCATAGAACTGTTCCTATTTCTATGTAAGAATATACATATGTCAAGTGCCTTGCTCCTAGTTAGTTAACGTCTTGCACCAGCATATTTCTAAGGAAGCCTGGTGTGGACAAACCAGCTCTCACATTCTCAACTAATTCTCAAACGCTGGCGTCCTCTGAAAAACCAATGAGGAAAAGGTGGGCGAGGGATCCAGGTGTGTGCTCGCAGGCCATCGTAGTTCACTGGCAAACTCTGGAGGCCAGTTTTTTGTTTTTTTTTTTCCTAGGAGGTTTTTGGGAAAACCACTGCCCAAACTCTTTTGATTGGTCCCTGCAACGTCTCTTTTTCTTTTGCGTCACCTTGCTGACTTCCCATCGAGTGCGCTACAGGCGCCACCATCTGTCACCGAGGGAAAAACAATTTCCAACTAGTCATTTATAGTGCCAAGAATCAATATAATTATCCTTCAGCCACCAAAGGTGGCACACTGGAGGTAGAAGTGAGAGACTTTGCAGCGACCAATCAAATGAGTTGGGGTGAGTTCGGGGCGTGGCTATCTCTAAAACCTCCTAGGGAAATAAATCTGGCGCTCTGCAGAGGAGGAGGTACTGAGTCACTGCTGGAACACAAGTTAACTAGCTCTGCAGTCTAAAATGTAGCCACTGGATGTCGCTGTTTCTTCTTCAAAATCTCTGAATATTTCGTCTTCAAGTGCAGTTTATTTTGGTGCAGTCGCCAACATTGAGCCACGTGCTGCTCGTGCGCTGTCCCGTCCAGCACGGGGTCACTTTGTTGTATTTCTCAAAAGCTCGCTGTCCAATGAGCTTTAACTGTGACAGTCTTTATTTCGGTGCGTTCGTCCTCATTGCTGAACAGAGCCACAAAGAGAACATTTTTACAGACTTTATTGGCAAAAGAGAAGCATGACTTGAACATTCAATCATTGTTTCAAGGGAGAGAACCAGGGCATTGTTTTTCCATAGCTCCTATTTTTGGATTGTTTTTGTTTTCTTTGCAATAATTCAATGTATTCTGTGCTTGTCTCGCCGGGGTCAAGTACATGATTAAAGTCAGCGAGTTTGAAGAGTCACTGTTGACAGATTGGCGCTCTCCTGTCGCTCTTCCACTGTGCCGCAGTCCCCTGAAGCTGCTGAACCGACACAACGAGGTGTGGTACGTGGCGGAGGGGCCCGTGGTTTGCACCGACCCGCAGGAGCCCACGCCTGCGCACACGACCAGAGCCGGTCCCACCAGCTGGTCCGCGGACCCCAGACCTCTGGCCCTGATGCGGGCCGACTCGCCCTCGCCACTTCCCTCCAACCTCTCCGCCAACACGGCGGCCGACTCCTCGTCGCAGCCTCCCTCCGCCGGTCCGCCCGCCTCCCCGTCACACGTTCCCGCCTCGCCGTCACACGTTCCCGCCTCCCCGTCACAGGTTCCCGCCTCCCCGTCACAGGTTCCCACCAGCGTCCCGTCCGCCACGCCCGCCGACCACGCTTCAGATTTCACTCCCACTTCCACCCCGACGCCCGCAGACCTGTCGAGCAACTCGTCCGAGCCCGCCCCAGCGAGTCTGACTCCGGGACCCGAGTCTGGCGCCCCCCTGTGGAACAGCACAGCCCAAAACTCTCCGGCCAGTAACCCTGTGGTCGAACCAGATGATTCTCATTAGCGACGGGCTAATATGATGTCAGCCTCTCATGTTAGACAGATTATGTAAAGCACTTAAAGTTGGAAGCATTGTGGAAAAAGTCGCTTCCTTCGCTCAACTTTCTCTCCCGATGTATTGCACCAAATCCATCATGGCACTTAGTATTTAATATATGTTGTAACCACAGCTTTGCCGTGGCCTCTCAGAAGAAGCCACGCGCTCGTCGCATCATCCAGCAGCGGCCTTCAAAGCAGCTACAGTAGAGATCCTAACAAAGTGAAGAAGTTGGAATCCAAAGTCAGTGCGTTCATCTCAACCAACTGAAGCCGTCAGCACTTTCACACCATTGAAGAATCAAATAGGACTCTAGCATCTGGCAGTAGGAGTCAAGGCTGACGTTGATTGGAAACATTGATCTTGTAGTAACCAACGTGTGCTCTATGTGGCGTCCTACGCTGTAAATTTGTTTCTCTTGTAGCTTGCAACCATGACATCTTACAATATCTGCTGTCTTCATATCTGACTCGCGATGTTTCGTCATGTATCCAAGTTATACATGTAGTTTTGTACATGACTTGGGATCTTTGATGCAGAAATTTGGATTTGCTTGCTTACAGTGCAAAACGGCAACGCTGTAGTTACATGGGAAAAAAGTCTCCCACACCGTTCACGTGTATTAGTGCGAAAGCTTGTTTGTTGGTTTTCCTTTCCTTAGCGCGTTGCATCAGTTTTGCAGCAGACAGTGTACATAAGCCTGATTTGAACCTGATATTAAAAATCCAAATTTCTGCTGGGCTCTGAGGTTGTGGTCCTGCACCGGTGGTCCCGCAGACTCACGCCTGACGCGAAGCAATAAAGCTGAACCGCTTCAATTCTAGCTACCAGTGTCTGTGCGCACAGAGGGTGCCATTAAAAAAACGCTCTCCTCAGACTGCTTTGTGTTGTTGGTTTCTTTGCCTGCAGCCAGTAGAAACCTCCTCTACACCTGCTGCTCCTCCAGCACCTTTCTTCACGTTTGATCTCCTCCGGGCAAGAATAAAACAAGTGCATTACACGCTCAATGTAACCCAAAATTCATAAAATTGCACTGCAAATTACATCTCAAAAGTTCGTAAATGACTTGGAAATGGGAAAAATGGCAGCGTGGCTGCTCTGGAGGGATCGGCTGGTTTGGTCTTTGACAGAGCAAAGCTCTTTGAGATGCCTTTGGCTGTGATTCAGCTGATACGACTGGTTGAAAGAGTACAAATTAAAAAAAAAAAAAAAAAGTCACTCTCTGAAAATGGCTCCAACCAACCGCTGATCACTGCTGGATTTTACTATTTGGTTCTAACAGACAGAGAAACAAGGACATTCTTTCTGCTACATCTTCACGTTGATGATGTGGTTCCTCCAGAGCACCGACACCTCAGTTTGGAAGCGTGACCAGCTATCAATACTGTCCAACTTTGAGCAACAGAAAACACGACCGCAGCTAGGAGGACCTTCTAGAGGAGACTGTCGAGATTCCTTTGGCCTGGTGGATTATTAATCCCGGGTTTCACCATCTAGAAACCTCATCCAGAAAGAAGTGAACTAGGAGTTTCAGGTTTATCGAAATGTAAATTTAGCAAAATTTGTTGTCCCTGTTTAGTTCTGTGTTGGTTCAATGACATTTGACTTATTAGCATTAAGTCATCATTATTCAAACATTCGCTGATCACGGGGACATTTCACCATAAGCTTACACAACCCACATCCAGTATAATCAATCCCTCGGGCTGCAGTCATCAGAACTGAAATCCAATGACACACAATAGACGTGACGTTCGGTTTGTGTTCTTTGTCATGTATCTATTTATGTCATTCATCATTAAAAAACAAATTGCTATTTAACTCGAAGACCTCAAAATCAAACCAGAAAATTCCGCCCGCCAATCCATCACCAGCTGGATACGCTCAGCCTGTATGTGTGTTAAAAAGAAACTAAAAACCAAACAATCAAAACTCGCTGTCCTACTCAGAACCAGACAGCACTTCAGTGTGGTTGTGAAATTCTGCATTCGCCAATGAAACTTTTCCTTTTCTTAGAAAAGGAAGAAACATATGTATATATTTTTTGGTTTGGGCTTTGCAAACAATGAATTAATACATTTCAAAAGTAATACTTCATTCAGTAATTACAGTAAACAGAACCATTCTCTCTGCTGAGTGCGTTTATCTTTTGTGGGATCATAAATTGTGCAGAATTGTGCTCAGAGAACAGGAGTTTTCCAAAAACATTTTAATCTTTTCCATCTGTAGTAAAATCCTTGGTCAAAAGAGGTCAACTCTGGATGAACATACATGCCTGGTGGTCATTCTTACTCTCCTGCAACCCTCCTCTGCTCATAGTTAGCAGCAGCTCTCACTGCAGTGTCACTCAGCCAGCCGCCTCACTTGGAAACCACTGCCTTCTTGGTGATGCTGGCTCTCCTGCTGGAGCCAGCAGCTGCTCCCGCTGGCCCGCCCTGCCACAGGTGGCCGGGGATGGTGAAGGCGTCCACGCTCATGCCCATTGTTTTGGAGGGAATGGTGCTGAACTGCTTCCTGTGTGAGCTGTATTTGTAGATGGACTCCACCTGCGTGGAGCTGATTGTCCGCGGTCCCACCCCGGCCAAGCGTACGAGCTCCTGGGACTCTGGATTCATGGTGTAAACACCCCTGAACTGGCAGCTGGAGTCACGGAAGAGGATGAGGAAGTGGTTGGCAGGGCTCTTCTCCATCTCCTGGAATTGCAAGTGGCAAAAGGGAAGAAGAAGAAGAAGAAGAAGAAGTTTTTTTTGACTTTTACAATCACATTGTATTTATAAAAACAGACTAAAAATGATGCACCTTTTCCTAACATAAATAAAATATTAAAAAATAATAATAAATTAATAAAAAGAAAAGAAAGAACAACAAACATACAAAATCAAAACCAAGCCAAAGGAGACAAAACCCATTCCAAAAAAATATGAAAATATAGAAATAAATAAATAATTAAATAAATAGACAAATAATAACAAACACAAAAAAATCAAAACCACAAACCAAAAACCAAAAAAAGAAACAATCAATCTTTGAGTGCATCAGAAAAAAATAATTCATTATTTAAAATAGCACACAAAGTGTTTTTGTGGCACCAGATTTTTTTGAAACTGTCAAGGTCATTCATCATTTAAAAAAAAAGAAAACCCCAGGTAGATTCGGAAGAAGAAGAAGAAGAAAAAGAGGAAGAAATGTTAGGTGCGTCTCCATGGCTGTGTGTTCAGCCTTCTCTGCTTTGCGAGCATGAAGAACAAAACATGTAGCGTGTTTCCAAAGTAAACATGAGCTGAAAAACCATCTACCTCCACAATCTTGTTCTTCTGCGTCTCGTTGACCTTGCCAGCAAGACAGCAGCGAGACAGCGCGTTGTGAATAATGAACTTGTTGGATTTGAAGCTGGGCTCCTTAAAGAGTTTCGGACCTGGGAAAGAAAACATTTTCCTTTGGACAATCCTGTTCCAAGACACACAGCATCCTTCAACCTGCCTGACAACACTGGATAAAACCCAGCACTGAAAAATAAACCTTAAAAGGTCACTAAGAATTTTTCTCAATGAGTCAAAGATCCATTTATTGAGGTCGTGTCAGGCTACAAGCGGTAATATAATATATAAAAAGGTCATTTTATTTCAAAGAGACAACAAAATATTAACTGAAATGAAATACCATTTCCATTTTGAAATAACTGAAAAATAAATAGTTGAATACAACAAAACAGATCAGTCATGAGGGGGTTAAGAGCCCTAAATCTAAACACAAAGACCCACAAGGAAGAAGGAAAAATGTATTTCTGTCCTAAAGTGAATCAAGCATCTTCTGCAAACTGCTCAGAAAACTAAAGTGAAAAGCGGAAATCGAGTCCAATTCATATTAAAATTGTGCTGAAAGTCTTGGAATGTACCTGTGTACTCTGGCATTGACGAGGCAGCGTTGGAGGCAGCGTCCCATTCCTTTTCACCATTCTGGTTGTCAGCTCTATTTGCTGCTGTGCATCCTCCAGGTAAATTGTGCCGGCTGTCACAGAAACATCAAGCAATCAACCAAGCAGATATTATCAGACAAATATCATTTGAAAAGCAGAAACTCAAACTCTAGCGGGGAAGTCGGGGAAGTCGGGGCCTCTGGGAATACTTAGTGGGACGGAAAATGTATCCAAACTGGGCAAAAGCCAAGAAAGCAAACGATAACAACAGTGAATGAGCTCAGATGGACCTGTGAGGCTTCTTTGTGGGGTCCGCGGCACCGTTGCTTCCTGCCTCCGTCAGGTTGAGGGACGAGTGCGAGTAGACTTTGTTCAGTTTCAAAGCTAGACAAGCAAAAATAAAATAATTACGGCCATGCAGATTTGACATTTGTAGAGAGTTGGAAACTTTCAAAGTGTCATTTACCAGCGGAGCCCTTGGCTGGGCTCAGGGACAGCCGAGGTCTTTCCTCCCGGGTCACGCTGCGGGGCCGGGGGTGGGCTTTCTTAGCCGAAGACCCTCCTGGTTTCCCGTTTTTCTGCTGAAGAACTTTTTCCAGGTCGTCCATCAGCCTGAGCTGCTGACGCCATGCGTACTCCCTTCGTACAAAGTCCCCCCTGCGTGCCGGTGTGGCGGGAGGTGTGGGGGAGGGGGAGGTGGTTCCTGCTGGGGGCGTGTTGCAAGGAGATGAAACTCTTTTGTCTGAGGACGCAGGCCTGAGAAAAGGTCACGAGAGAGAAAAAGGTTCAAAATAGTGAACATTGTAGGAGTGGTTTTATTTCGTGTTGCCACGGTATTTTTTTTTTTTTTTTTTTTAACTGTTTGCGTTTGGTAGTTTTGACACAAGGTGGCAGCAGTATATTAAATATAAAAGCTGAGAGGAAGGGGAGGAGCACAGGAAGTGAGAGCTCAGTTTTTCCTCCAGGGTCATGGCTAGATGGGCTCAATTCAGGGTCTGCATCCTTGGAAGGACGCGTCCTTCCTTTGGAGGAGGCGTCCTCCGTCTGAAGGAAGCGTCCTCTGTCTGAAGGAAGCGTCCTCCGTCTGAAGGAAGCGTCCTCCCAAGGACCCGGCCTAGAAGGACGGACCAAACCCGCCTCCCCGGTAACCACACGGGACGGTCTAGCCTTCGACGTATTTCCTGGTTGCGTCACCGCCGTTCCCTCCTGCTGGCCAACCCCGGAAGTGATGTTTTCATAGCATTAGGCTAACCATTGGTTCGCCATCTAACGATGGCGTTGGATGTTCAAATAAGTAAAAACCTTACATTAAAAACTGTATTATATTTTTATGTGAAATGTATTTTATGTGAAATTTCAATACTTAAATTTATACGTCGTGTCTTTGCCAGTAGATGGCGCTAATTTAAGCTGACTTCCCAGGATCCCAGGATGCTTTGCAGCAGCACGCAAAGCATCCTGGGATAGTAGCGGTGTAGCCTTGGAAGCGGCTAAAAGTAGGGCGCATTTGGAGCGTCCTTTGGACTTTTGGGAATTGGTTTCAAGCCTTCACGCAGTGCTGTGACACAAATGGCCTTCAAATGCAGCCTTCAAGGATGCAGACCCTGAATTGAGACACAGCCCTGGTATCAAAGATTTGTAAGGAAGTGGCGTAGATTCTAACGAAGTCTCGTAGATTCTTTCCGACTCTCGTCGGAAGAGATGGAGGGTCCGAGTAGCCCAGGCTCCACTGCACGCATGAATTCAATAAAATCAATCAATCAACGGTTAGGTTTAGGATCAGGACTTGGGTGACAGTTAGGTTTAGGATTGGGGTCCGGGTCACTGTTAGGATCAGAATTCAAGTGACGGGGTACCGGTCAAGAATACAGTTTTGGAGGCTAAGGGTGTTCAATAGGGTAAAATCATCGGCTAGCTCTACCAATGTTAGCCACACTCTTTGACGTTAGCTTCGTCTTCAACAGGATTTTTCAAGACTTTCTTAGAATCTATGACACTTCCTTTTGAATCTTTGAACAATACAAAATTTCCATTATAAAGACGACGATCAGTTTTGATTAACGATTGGGCTCTCACCTGTTTTCTCTCTCTTGTTCGTTCCACTGCCTCCTCTTCTTCAGCTCCTCCGTCCTCCTCTGCTGTTTCTCCAACAGCAAAGCTCTCCGCCGAGCCATCTCCTCCTCGCTCTGCACCTCCTCCTGCCAGGAGCACACAGATGCGGTCATGATGAGGCCGTGTGCCGACACCGCGGTGCCTTAGCTTTGTGTTTTTCACCACTCACCGTAAAGAAAATCTGAATCCCTCCTTTCTTCCCCTGCTGGTTCTGTTCTCCACTTTGTTCCTCGGTTTCCTTCTCTTCCGCGCATTCCTCGGGTTCACTTTGTCGGCTCGGCGCCTCGGGGGCCCTCAAGGCCATTTCCAGTTGCTCTAAGGGGTCCAGAGGGTCCGCGGGGGGTCCTCTCGCCGGCTCGGACGCAGACTCCGTGCGGTCGCTCATGGAGTCGGACGAAAACTGTTGTCCTTCGTCGGCGGGTCCGTCGCTGCCGTCCTCTCCGGCGGACGATGACGAGACCTCGTCGGAGCGGCAGGGTTTCTCCGCCGCCGCGTCTCTGCCGTACGCAGCCGAGAGCGTGAACGCCTCGCTCTCGAAGGAGCACTCGGAAGGAGCTCCCGAGCTGCTCTGTGGGTCCAGTCCGCCGGTCGGCAGGACCGGCGCCGAGCCCGCCACCTCCTCCTGCTCCAGCTCCAGCTCCAGGCTGAACTGAGTGGGCGTCTCGCTGGAGCCGGCGTCCGAGACGCACTCGTCGGGCTGCTGGGGCGGCTGCGCGGCCGCAGGCGGCTCTTGAGGGGTCCGCGGCCCCCCGATGCGGAAGGACGAGGAGGTCTGGACCTGGCACTTGCTGGGCGAGACGCGGCGCAGGTGGGGCAGGGTGTCCACGGTCTGGGTGGGCGTCAGCACGCGGTTGAGCGGCGGGAACTTGAGCTCGCAGGGTCGCAGGTGAGGCGGGTTGTGGGGCCGCGGGTGGTGCTTCGGGCTGCGGGGGGCGGAGGACGAGTGGATCTTGGTGCGAGGAGCCGGGCAGGAGGAGGAGACGCTGGCTTTGGGGGAGGCGAGGACTTGAGAACGTCTGGAAGGAGAAGAATCCGAAGCGGTCGTTGGAATGATCCAAGCTTTACTCGAAGGCCGCGTTGGCGTTTTAGTCGGCGTTCTGGGTGGGGTTTTGGTTGGGGTGCGAGGGGGCGTCTTGGCTTGGGTCTTGGCTTGGGTCTTGGCTTGGGTCTTGGCAGCACCCTTGGGTGCGTTTCTGGGTTTCTGGTTGCTCATGAGCTGCTGCTGCTGCTCTGTCAGTTTCTGCATTTCCCTCTGGAGGGACTGCAGAGCTTCACTCAGCTTCTGCACCACTTCATTGCACTCCACCAGGACCACCTCACCTCCCTTTTCCGCTTCGCCCTCTTTCTTGCTCTCGGCACCTTTCTTACTTTCAATTGCAAATGTGACCTGCTTCTCTAAACGAGCGGGATTAGGAACGGATGGCTTTTCCTTTTCCTTCTCTTCTTCAGCTTTTCCTCCCTCCTTCTCTTCCTTCTCCTCTTCTTTCAGCTGCTCCTCCATGCGTGTGAGGCGCTCCTCAAGGGTCACGCTATCTTCTGCCGCCGCCGCCGCCGCCTCGCCGCCTCCTTCTCCCTGCTGTCTCTTCAACTGAAGGAAAGCAGTTTTTCCCAGCCTCTGTCTGTGCTTGGCAAATATGGCTTCAATGCGTCTCTTCTGGGCCTCGATGCTCTTACGTTTCTCCTCCAGACGAACCCCCAACTCCCAGGCTTCATATCCCGGATCTGGACTACGAGAGTCTGGACTGTTCTGGTGGCCGTGTGCACCCACCAGCGGGTTAGTGGGCATGAGCGGAGTGCCGAGGGGGGAGGCCGACGCCGACTCCTCCCCTGCAGCCGCAGGGTGTCTCTTCCTGTTGTCTCGGCACTCGGCGAAGCTCGTCATGCGTCGACTGTCGTCGGCGCCGTGTTTTCCGTGATGGCCTTTATTGGGTCGAATATTACCAGGGGCGTTTCTAGAGGCATCATCTGACATTTCCGAGGAGTCGACGCTGCCGTCTCTCAGAACCGAGTCGTCGTCACGTGACGTATCGGTGGTGCATCCTGCTCTCTCTCTCCGCTCTCCCCTTCCTTGCCTTTTGGTGTCCGCCGCCTCGTCGCCAGCCGGACGGTAGAGGAGCCCAGAACGACAAGGAGCAGAGCTACTGAGCGGGTGGTTCTCCTCCTCCGGAGAGTGTAGGAAGAAACCGGCAGGGGCTCCCTCAGGACGCAGCCGGGGTTCAGGTCTGCCTCCTTTACCTCCTCTTGCTGTGGTCTTTCCCACTGCGGGATCTCTGTTGCCACAGGTATGCACCGCCTGCAAGGCCTCCTCGATGGTCGGCAGCTCTCCCACTGGAGTTTTGTGTCCGTAATGGCCCCACGATGAGCACTGAGACGGCGCGGAGGAACTAACTAGGAGGCTGAACTCCTCCGAACTGTGCGGGAGGTGATCAACCCCTGCTGATGTCACAGGTGAAGTCATTGCAGGGATGCCAGTAGTGAGGCTATCGGTGCTAGCAGAGCGAAAGACAGAATCTATTGGGTTTCCCATGACAATGTCAACATCACTGTCCAGCCCAAATGGGATGCTGAAAGTCACTGCTGACAGAGGACGACTGCAGAGAGGTGGATGATAGTGACGATGGAACGACGGTTGAATGAGTGGTCGCAGCAGACAAGAATGGAAACGCAGGGACCACAGAAGCCAGCACAGTTGGGTTATGATTATTAAGTATGAAAGCATTTTTCCTCAGATAGCACAGAAAGCAGCTGAATTTCAACTACCTGATTTGTTTCTTAGTCCATCCCATGTTTTCTGCAAAGACACAGGAAAATAGAGTTTTGGTTGAAAGCCAAAAAGGAAACAATGTCCTTCACTGTTGGGTTTGACCTACCTGGAGACACCAGTGGTGGCTTTAGCATAAAGGAAGGAGGAGGAGCACCACTGGAATTTCAAAAACAAAGTCTTCATGAGTCATAACTCGCATATCTACATTTCTATACAAATGCAACAACTGCGTCAAGTCATTTCTTTTTTTTCGAAACAGCTTCACGATCCAACTGTCTTATGGTGAATATGATATATTTCATTCATCTACCTTGATCATCTTTATCAAATAGTAGTTACCCCTCTCCTTTACCTCTTTCCATTTGCACTGACTGGACTGGTACAATCTAGTAATCCAGAGATATCTGAAAGATACAGAGTGAAGACCTTGTGGCTTACATCCATGATTCGCGGATCAACATGCGAGTTTTCTTCATGACATTCCGCAAGTGTCCTCCTACCTGTGAGGTCTATGGCTTGAATGGGCGTGACAAAATCAGGCCTCTTCACCTCGAACCACTCCAGCAGCTCACCAATGAAGCTCATGATGTTCAGCTGAGGGGAAACAGAGCACAAAGTTACCGTTGAAGAGTTGGCAGATGCAGCAGGGAGGGTAAACAAACATCTTCTCACAGCATCAGCGTGTTTCCTGACTGTTCAGTCCACCACTTTTACATCTGGCCAACCCCAATGAGTCAGTCTTACAACACTTACATGCAGCAGCGGTGGTGCGTACAGTAGGTCCTCCACAGCTAGGGGGCAGCAGTTCTGCAAACTGCTCTCGCAAAACTCTTTGATAAGCTGCAGGTTGTAGAGACTGTCAGCAACTGACATGGTGTCTTTGAGACACACATCTGGAACAGGAAGGAATGGATCAACATGTTGAATATTGTTAGAATCCCAATGTTAAAACAAAACTGTGAAACTGTAAAACTGTAGTCTTAAATTTAATTTTAAGGTGTTTTGAACTAGTTTTAAATATCTATATATTCAGAAAGGACACAACATAAAACAATTTTCCACAATGGTTCCTATTTCCCGATGTGTCACCGTCCCAGCTGAACCAGTCTTCACCTGCCAGTGACGCCTGAGGCTCCTCAGACATCAGCAGAACTTTTCAAAAATCAGTCAATACCAATGAAAGCATAGGTTATCATTTGGATATATATAACAAACATTTCAAGGCCAGGGAGTATCTAACCTGTCTGTACAACAGTGTGTGTGTGTGTGGTAAGAGCATGTGGTCGTTAAAACACCAGCCAGACTCCACTGAAAGCACTGCATGTCAGCCCCAAACCCAACCCAAAGCAGCAGAACCAGTTTGATCAACGAAAATCCTCAATATCAAACTGATCGTAAAAAGAGGCAGCGCACACAAACACACACACACACACACACACACACACACACACAAATTTAACTGCCCAATACTAACCAATGATACATCTAGATTCTGGTAGTAATAATAATAGTATTATTATTATCATTATGATTATTATTATTATTATTATTATTATTATTATTATTATTATTATTATTACATTTTTGGCTGATTTGGTTAAACTTCAGCTGAATTTTAACAAAAATATCTCAATACATAACCCATTAAACTACCTCATGCCAAAACATGAGCAAACTTCTGAGTATCTTTTGTAGCGAACAATTTTTGTCCAAAATCATATCGCACGTAGAAAGCAATACTGCATTTAACCATTAAATGTGTTTGTGCACATGCATGCTTGTGCGTGTGTGCTGGTGTACCCTCTAAAGGCAGCAGGCTGGAGCAGTAGTAGTGCAACACAGAGGCAATAGCACAGCCGTTAGAGAGATCTTTGACTGCGTACACCAGAGGGAAGGTCGGGGTGAGTTTGGATCGCACTTTATCCTTCCTGTAGCGAATCTGAGGGGGAGAAGAGAGGGAGGGAGGGAGGGAGCAAACCCCATGAGAAATGACAGAGAAGTGCCAGTGATCATCTGGGCCAGCAAGTGGACACGGAAGAAAGGAGGAAAGGAAATATTATGAGGCTGATTGAAATGAATACAAATATGTAAAAAGACTGAGATAAAAGGTTTTTGCTTTAACGTTCCAACTGCAGCAAAAGGGTCAAAACGACTACGACTGTTATTGTTTCATTGGAAAATGAATCAGTCTCGACACCAGCCAAACTTTAAAAAAGCTGCAAACAAGAAACTCCACAGGAAAAAAACAACAACGTAAGAGTCGAGAAACAAACGCACAACAACTAGCGGAAGCAATGAAAAGGCAAAAAACAAAACAAAGAAACAACCAAAAATGAAAAGTGAAAGTGAAGTTGTTTGTCCTCCGGTGTCCATGCAGCAGGAAGAGGGACTGATTACACTTAACAAACATTGTGGTTAGAAAAAGAACGTTAACATGGTTAAAACCACAATTGTGCTTTAAAATATCAACACAATAGATCCCAAGAAACAAAACAAAAACCAACCAAACAAAAGTGAAACCAAAGCGGACGTGCAGGAGCTCTGACTGGTGCTGCGTGTTGTGGGGCCTCAGTGCAGGAGGTCAGAGGTCAGAGGTCAGTGGCAGGCTTCAGGTAGGACTCAGAGGGAGTGTGGAGGCCCAGTGGGTGTACTGGTGCATCCAACCCAGTGGTCAGTCAGTCAGTCAGTCAGTCAGTCAGTTAGTGAGTCAGTCAGTTAGTTAGTGAGTTAGTGAGTTCATTTGTAAGTCAGACCATCAGTCACTCAGTTAATTAGTGAATTAGTCAGTCAGTCAGTCAGTCAGTTAGTTAGTTAGTCAGTCAGTTAATTAGTCCATATGTCCTTCCCTCAGTGAGTCAGTCAGTCAGTTAGTGAGTTAGTTAGTGAGTTAATTTGTAAGTCTGTCCATCCGTCAGTCAGTTAATTAGTGAATTAGTCAGTCAGTCCATCAGTCATCAGTCAGTCAGTTAGTTAGTCAGTCAGTCAGTTAATTAGTCCATCTGTCCTTCCGTCAGTCAGTCAGTCAGTTAATTAGTTAGTTAGTCAGTTAGTTAATTAGTCAGTCAGTCCATCCGTCCTGTCCGTATGTCAGCCAGTTAGTTACTCAGTAAGTCAATTAGTCCGTCCTTCCATTAAGTCAGTCAGTCACTCAGTCAGTTAATTAGTTAGTTAGTTAGTTAGTTATTTAGCCAGTCAGTCATCTAGTTGGTTTGTTAATTAGTCAGTCAAACAGTCAGTCAGTCAGTGAGTCAGCTAGTTAGTCCGTTAATTAGTCAGTCATACAGTTAATTAGTCAGTCATACAGTTAATTAGTCAGTCAGCCAGTCAGTCAGCAGCTGACAGCTGTGCAGAGGTGATGGGATGCGTGTGAGGTAGGAGCGAGGTGTTTATACTTTACCACTGGCGGCTTATTCCCAGATTCCTTCAAACAAAAAGCGATAGCATGCTGGATGGGGGGGATGGCAAAGAGAGGGAGACAAGCGTAAATGACAAGGGGGCGGCAGGTCACCGTGGGAACGGCCACAACCACAAAGTCACAGGGGGCAGGAGGGGCAGGAGAGGACGGGGACGGACAGCGGAGTGTGGAATCGCATCCCTTCCGCCTCCTCTCCAGCTTCCCTCCTTCACCTCCCTCTCTCACCAGCGGGCCTGGTTAACACGCAACCCACAACCCACAGCGGTACTGACGCCAGCGCAACGCGGAGGAGCTTCAACACATCAGAGGCAGAAATCTCAGCCGATGCCGATCGATGGAGAAGAAAGATACGCAAGGAGACCAGAAGACACTTACTGGGACCAGCTTCCAGTACCAGCGGGTGGACTGATGCTGCCGGTGAGCAAGGCACCGCCAGTCGAACCAGAGGGGCGGGGGATGGGGTGGAGCGGGGGGGAGAAGCAGAGTGGGTTGATGTTAGAGATCAGAGCAAAATGATAGAGAGACTCTTGGTAGTTAAAGGAAAAGTTCACCCATTCAACACATTCATACTTTATTCGTAGCACCACTTCATCTTCACCACCAACATCAGGACTTGGCTGAGCAACACATCACAAACTGTTGCCCTCTAATTCTCGGATTAACACTTTCTATGTGCAGGCATGGGCAAACTACGGTCCAGGGGCCATATGAGGTCCGTTAAGCTTTTTAATCCGGCCCGTTGAACTTGAAGAAATTTAATTAATAGTCAGTCAGTCATCAAACAGCTGCATCTCCTCCATGTTTGCAGTGTTTTCAGAGTCATTTCAATAAAAAGCTAAACACCCTGGTGGTTCTGGATGGTTCTGGATGGTTCTAGATGGTTCTAAGAGCTGAACACCCTGGTGGTTCTGGATACACCCTGGTGGTTCTAGATGGTTCTAGATGGGTCTGGGTGGTTCTGGGAGGTTCTAAGAGCTAAACACCTGGTGGGGCTTCAAAGACACTGATTTGGTTGCAACTTTGCTTCGCTTCATTTTCAATACACATTAACGCAACATGTTGTCTACATATCCCATGATAGATTGTTTCCTCCAATGAGGTGGCTCACCAACACACTCCATCCATCTGCTGCTGCTCCGCTACCCCCCTCTAGCAATTGTACAACCCACTGTGAGCCACCAGTCAAAGAGTTGTCCAGCCCTGGTCTGCATGGACAGCAGCTAAAGCTGCCCACTGCGATACTTTTCAGTCGACTGATGTCATCATATGGGTGTCTGTCTATAGCTCTATATTTGAATTATTTATTTACATACATCTACAGTATATATTATATATATATTATATCTCTCCTCAGTTTTTCTATTTCCTTTTCACCCCAACAGGTCAACAGGTCAAATGAGATGAGCGCCCCCTGGAGTCTAGATCTGGGTTTCTTCCCACGGAGGAGTTTTTCCTGGCCACTGTCGCCCCCTACAGTCCTGGAGAGTTGAGTTGGTTTTCCTCTGATTCTCCAAAGAGCTTTGAGACGCCTTCGGTTGTGACTGAGCTCTGCTTTCCGAGCAATATACAAGCTAGTGGTTAAAGTGGCGCCACTTCAATATCTGTGTCACACGTTTTATCATCATAAAACGTGAAACTTTTTTTTTTACCGCATCCTGAGCAGACTGCATGTCTGCACACGTCGGTGCCTTGGCGGGCTCTTCTTCCTCGGTGATTTCTCTCAACTTCTGATTCAGCTGTGGAAAGGAGAATGGAAGTTTTTAGAATCGATATTTTGAAACACTGTACACACTATACATTTAGATCAGCCAATGATTGGCGGGCACGGGCGGCACTGCTGCTGCCCACCGCTCTCCCTCAGGGGACGATGGGTCAACTGCGGAAAATTGCGGAACATTTCGCATCCTTTGGGATGTGACAATCACTGGGACTTGAAGTATATTTAAATGTTATAATAATTCAATCTATGTATATCTACACAACAACATGTATTTATATCCATAAACATGTTACATATTATATACTATGTCATGTACTTATGCATGTCTTTCTATATTTCTATAGTTAAATTATTTATTTATATATATCTACAACTATATTGTGAGAGCTTTGTGTTTCACCCTGCAACTCACTCTGGCCTCTCTCTCTCTCTCTCTCTCTCTCTCTCTCTCTCTCTCTCTCTCTCTCTCTCTCTCTCTCTCAACATTTTTTGTATTTCTTTTCATTCCAACTGGTCAAAGCAGATGAGCGCCCTCTAGGGTCTGAATCTGCTCAAGGTTTCTTCCCACAGGAGAGTTTCTCCTGGTCACTATCGCCCCCTGCTGCTCTGGAGGGTTCAGTTTTCTTCTGATAGCGCAAAGAGCTGTGATTTAAAGGCAGACAAACGAATGCTGATTGGTTGATTGAATATTCTTCAGTGAAAATGAGAAATGATTCTATAGGTGGAAAAAAAAATAGCTACATGTCCCACAGTAATTCAATTTTGGGGGTGTATTTTTATGATGGCATGTAAGCAAAGCATTACTGTCATGCTCTCTCACCCTGTTGACCCAGAAGAGCAAAGCGTTCTCCCACGGGGCCCCAACGCCCATCTGCTCCGCCTCCACCGCCATCTTCACCCGGCTCACCGTCTCTTTGGCAGCCAGCGTCATCAGTGCGTCCATCACGGCAAGGTGGGCTTTCTGGAGCAAACACAGCAAGGACTTGGTTTAACCACGTGTTAGTGTTGTAGTCAGGACCCAACCAACCCAGACCAAGACATTATCAAGACTGTAGAGAGCATCGAGATGGAAACCAGAGCAAGACTGGATTCATCAAAGAAAAATCACAACAAAATAGAGCAAATGACCACACACACACACACACACACAGACCGTCTTGATAGGGACGACACTGAGGTCCTCTTCTGAGACGTCCTTGTCCTGGACCTTCGGACAGCAACCTGTTTTGATGAGAAACTGCAGCAGGGCCGAGTTGTCCCCCGGCAGCCGCGTCGATGCTGCCGAGGAGTCTTCACAGGGCTGGACCAGCCGCGCCTGCACTCGGCAGTAGGTGTTTGGCGAGAGAAGCACCTTGCAAACAGACGGCTTGAGGTGCTCTTGCTCATACTGGTCCTTGTACAGCGGCTCCCGCAACTCCTCAGGCACATTTTCTAGGAAGTCACGAGAGAAATCCAAGTAGAATAGAATTGGAATCGAGTCATGAATCATCCAAGCCGATAGCAGGTAACATATTTTGCTGGGTTTTTGTTTATTATTTGTAATATTAATACAGGATTAGGGCAAAAATCTATAGTCCTTTTAATGTTTGGCCATTCTTGCACACTCTAGCACAGGGATGGGAGAACTGTTTGACTGGTGGGGCCATAATGGCTTCTATAATCATAGAATATAATTCTAATCAATTGAAAATGAACAAAAGCGTTACAACCAGTCAGTGTCTTTGAAGCCCCACAGTGTTCAGTGTAGCTCTTTATTGAAATGACTCCTAAAACAATGAAAAAATGGCTGAATTTTATTCCTTGCTGACTATTGGTACAATTTCTTCAAGTTCGGCCGGCGGGCCGGATTAGAAAGTTTAACAGGCCGCATATGGCCCCCGGGCCGTAGTTTGCCCATGCCTGCTCGAGCATGAAATCTGTGTATATGTATTTTAAAGTATTACTACTGTATGAACCCTTCCTTCATCCATCAGCTAAGCTGTACTAGTGGGAGGGACATTTAGATAGATGGATAGATAGATAGATAGATAGATAGATAGATCAAAACTAAGTTCTCCTTGCTGTGGGAATTGCATGACAGTAGAGTACTACACCAAAAGATAATGTGATCATCAGCATGAACAGTTGAGGTCTATTGGAGAATGTAACCCACAATGTTCATGAAGCTCAGATCATTTCAAGTGGGTCATTTCATGGACTGACTCACTCACTCACACACACAGCAGACACAGACATGGATGGCTTCCTGAATGACCCACATTCTGTGCCTGCAGCCATTTAAAAAACTGTAACTTCCTATAATCAAACAAACAAAAACAAAAAAAATCACCCCAAATATTAACCTTTTACAGACTATTAACATGCAGAACTTCAACTGCCTTGAAAGTAAAAATATATATATATATATATATATATATATATATATATATATATATATATATATATATATATATATATACATACACACATATATGTACATGTGTAAACTACTACTACTTTTTAGTGTGATCAGAAATACAGCAATTAACATAGTAGCAAACACAGAAAGCGAAATAAGGCATTGTGTGAGATTGCGTTCAGCTAGCCAAGCGCTAGTCAAGTAGCTTTGGACCAAACTGTTTAAATTTGAAGTTTTTCTATGAATGTTCTCCTCCCGAATAGATGTTGGGGACAGGTGGTGAAAAAAGAGAACAATTCTGGGAAAAACGGGACGGGTGGCAACCCTGCACCACAGCCTAGCCTAGCCTAGCCTAGCTCAGCCTATCCTGCTCTGTTAAAGGCACACTCGGCTTGTGGGGTGATATTTTCCTCGCCCTTCAGGCATCACATTCAATGATGCTAATCGGGTTAGCTCTTGATTTTTCTTGATTTATGTGCAAATCTCTTATTTTTATTAACATTTTAATGACAAAATACACGGAGGGACGCTAGGTGGAGGGCGCTCTATCGCCCTCTATTGGCCAGCCGCCACTTGAACACATGATACGCTGAGACGGCAGTTCCGAAGGGTGACGTCACTGAGCAGAGCCCACAGAGCACACACGCTGGACTGGACTGAGGGCTTGTCAGCTTCGCGTTCAAACCACTCAGCTGATCAATTACAGCCATCGATTGATTGGCACCACTAATAACACACATCACACACCATGACCACGCCGTTCGCTCCTGGTGCCGTGACAATCAAACCTCCCAAAACAACACACAAAGCACAATTTGCTCCACTGACTCTCATTGTCTAACATGAGACTTATGTCACCTTCACTGTGGGCGTTCACGGCGCGCGTAACACTGACACAAATATTATGCGGTCTTGACCCAATTATTATTATTTATTTATTATTTTTTTCATAGGCGACCCACGCCTCCCATGCGGCTGCCACCTTCATGCACAGTGGCATCTAACGTGCACGTTGCATCGACTGTAACACTGCAGGTAACAGACGGAGGCCCGGCGACATCCGCGGTGTGACAATGGGCTTTGTTGCGGTGCAGCGCCGGCAGTCTCCGCCGCGCGTGCATCTCGCAGCACGGCCTCAGTAGACGCTAACTGGCTCCGCGTGCAGCAGCTGAACACCGAGCATCGCCACGGTTAGATGTCGTGCTGGGAAATCCCAGCCCTTAAGAAAGAGATGCGTTATGATTCAGCGCCCCACCCAGAAAACCTCCACCTCCTCCTCATCATCATCCGCCTCATCCTCTTCCTCGCCGCTCATGTGGTACCTGCAGAGCCGTAGCACTTGGACAGCAGCCACCGGACGCTGGCGCAGATCTTGGCTCGGTTGAAGTCGTACTGCTCCAGCGGCTTGATCTCCGGCACCGAGGGCTCCCTGCTGCCGGGCATCGCACCGGGGGCGTCCACCATGGCCGCGCTGCGCCACAAGGACCGACCGCGAGGAGGAGGAAGCAGCAGCAGCAGCAGGAGGAGGAGGAGGAGGAGGAGGAGGAGGAGGAGGAGGGAAGCTGTGACGAGAAGCGATGGACGATGAAGAAGAGGGGAGTCAGAGGAGGGGATGGAGGAGGAGCAGGAGCAGGAGGAGGAGGAGGAGATGGAGGAGGAGGACCCTTGTTCAGCTCGCTCACTGAGCACCTGGTGGACAGATTCAAGATTATTGCTTATTTGTCATTATGTGCACGTGACGAAATTTTCGTTTGAGGAAGTTCTTGACGAAAAAGACTTAAAATAAGAAAATACTAAGAAAAAAACACTCCGTGTGTGTGTGTGTGTGTGTGTGTGTGTGTGTGTGTGTGTGTGTGTGTTCCAATGATGACTGACTTCTACACGTCAGCATGTAGGTGTGTGACAACACACTCAAGTCTTTATGGAGCTTCAAAATCATCTGCTTTGGCTGCCAAGAGGGCAACACGCCCCTTTGACGTCACATCAGGCCTAATGAGGGTGTGAAGTACAGGATATGGCCAAAAAAAAAAAAAAAATTGCCCTTAAATTCTAAATTAAAAAAAAAATAAAGATTTATGAAAAACCAGGACATACACTCAGTGTCACAGCAAAATATATTATTACTAGATTTATACGTCACAAATGTATTTGTCGCAGTCAACTTTATGCTATTAATTGGAACATTTCATTGACACAAAGGAAGAATCTTCCTTTGTGTCAATGAAAAAAAAAAGCCAAAGAGTTCGCCCGACGTCCTGCTGGTCATCTGGTTGATCAAACACAGAACACTGAGGTGAGGAGATGGTTGTGATTTGTATCCGTCAGTCATTTTTGTCTTATGGTTTTTGTATGAAAAGCTTGTAGATTGTTGTCATTGAAAAAGCAAACACTTGTCAGAGTGTCAAGAGTGTCTTTGATGGTTAATTACCGCTTTGTTGCAATAGGTTGGACAATGACAGGGAAACACATTTCAAGCCAAGACCCGAAGTTTCCAATTAATGCAGAAGTGAAGTGACTATTGACATATGTTTGGATGATGAGCAATGCACACCAGAGGAAAAACTCTGGTGTGAACCAACCAGCCCCACGAAAATGACTCAATCAATCATTCATTCATTCATTCATTCATTCATTCATTCATTCAAGGGGATGTCGCTGGAAAAAAAAACTATTGAAAAAAAAAACATTTAAAAAAAAATATATATATATATACATATGTAATGTAAATTGAACGACGCATCTCACTGCTGACAGACGTGAAACTAGCGCCCTCGTGCTGCTCCGTGAACGGCCTTTTCTCTCTCGTCCACAAGATGGCGCGCTTGATTCAAGGAGCGGGGTTAGGGTTAGGGTTAGGGTTAGCAACGCAGGACAAACAGTCAACCACCAACCACAAGCTGAGTGAAGAGTTTGAGCTCCAGGACGAAGGAAGCCGACAACAGCAGCTGTCACAACAACAACAACAACAACAACAACAACAACAACATGAGGCACCCATTCCACCAGAGTGAGGAGCATTTTGATTGGAATTTAAATGGCAGCTTTTACAGTTGAGTCATCAGAATGTCATCAAACCAGTTTCCTCTCTTCCTGTTTGGTGCAACTGATGACAAAGATAAGAAAGTTAAGACAAGAAGAAGGAGCAAAACCACCAGACTGTTGTCATGAGGCTTTTATTGACTCAATCCCACCCTGAACAGTCGCTCTGGTGGAGTGGAGTTCAACTATACCATAGCATTTATTTATATAGCACATTTAAAAGACAACAGAGTTGAACCAAAGTGCTGTACAGGTCACAACAAACAAACAAACAAACAAACAAACATAAAACCCTACATGGTGTCAAAAGGAACAGTGAGTCTTCAGGTGTGATTTGAAGCCCTGCAGTGGGGCCTTGCCTGACATGCAGGGGCAGCTTGTTCCACAGCTTCAGGGCTGCAACTGCCACAGGCAACCTGAGCTTCATCCTGGGTTTAGGAACAACCAGGAGGAGACCAGAGGACCTAAGGAACTTAGAAGGAACTCGGGGTTCCAGCAGGTCGGAGAGGTAGGAGGGTGCCAGGCCGTTTCGTCACTTAAAAGCAAACAATGTTGCTTCCATGTTCCGGTTAGCAGACGAGCAGCAGCGTTCTGGGCTGAGCGAGAGATGGAGGCCTGACCAACACCGACATACAAGGCATTACAATCATCAGTGTCTTAAAAGCATGCATGACTGTTTCATAAACAGAACGCGAGAAGAAAGGTTGGACCTTAGACAATCTCCGAAGATGGAAAAAGGTCTTTCCCACTACTTCCCACTACTTCTTCAAGGTTGCATATCATAATCTCGTGGTTTTAGCCTGGAAAAAACAAAAAGGCTGTGACTCCTCAGAGAAAAAGTAAAAATAAAATGGGGAAAAAGAGGAAAAGTCCCAAGAGATCCTTGACTCAACTGAAAGGGGGCGCTACCCAACGAGGTAAGGACCAGGGGTCTCTGGGGTCTCTTCACACTTCAGGCTGCAATCAGGAGGTGGAAAACCTAAGACTGCTCGAGCATAGCTAACAAACTCTGGCCCTGACACTACAAACCCCAGAATGCTTTGCTGGTATTGTGGCAGACCATTGACTCGACCAGGCCAAAATGAACGTCTTCTTGATGCACTTTTGCTGGCTCCTCCAAAGCCTGGACTGGAGTAGTTGCACCTTCATTGAAGGACATCCTCATCATTATTAGTTAATTGTTGTCATTTTATTCTTAAATGTATTTTTAGCCCAGGGAAAAACGTCCCTGTTGAAATCTAAATGAGAAGGCTGCAAATTAAAAAAGAGGCATAATGCCATTTTTCTTTACATTTTATTTATTTCAATGGGTTTGTTTTTTTGTAACTTGAAATTTTGCATGTGTGCAATATGAAGTTATTTATTTTGGATGGAATAAAGCTTTGCTTGTCCTGTGTTGAAGCAAAACAAAAGGTTCACTGTTCTATCTGGAGGAAGATTATTTTCAATAAATATCAACTTTGGCCCAGTTTTACATTTTGGCCCACTGTGTGTTTGAGTTTGACGCTCCTGCCTTCAAGGAACTTCACTCCACCCAACAAGAGACAGACGTGATAACATCATGAAGTTAAGAAGTTAGCCCTAGTGGGGCTGGTGAGGAGGAAAACATGTGGCCGGTGAGAGAATCAGCCTGTAAAATTGCACACAACTTCCAGAGTTTTGGTCAGAAAAATAAGATTCTTGCACAATTCTGCAACCCAAGGAAACAAAGAAAAAAAGCCGATTTTAAAAGATGAAGCTGAAATTTAATTACAAGATTCAACAATCTCATCTGCGTTGGCCACAGGAGAGTCAGACAGATGCAACTTGCAGCTAATAACTAAATCTTACGGCGTCATTACATGACAAATAAAATATGGAAGAGCAGTGGAAGAAAAACGATGCACAGTTACCCACATCAGTGCTACCAGTATGCAGAGTGAACGAGTAGAAACCCACCAGGTTCTGGAATACAAGGCTTCCAACACCCTGACAGGAAATGCAATGAACTGGTTTCAGACAATACCAGTTGCAAATGTACTGGACTCAGAGTCTTTGATACCAGCTGGGGTCATGATGAGTCACTCCAGTTCACAGGTGGTGCTGGTGTATGTTTTTACAATTGTGTAAAATGAGCCTCCATGTTAAAATAAGAACTTTAAAAAATAAAAACAATGTTAGGATGTTAGCTTAATTTGGGAACAGCGATGGCAAGTGTTCAGTCAACACACAGTAGCATAAATTAGAAGAAGAAGAAGAAGAAAGCAGGACTTTCAAGGCTGCGGGAGATCAGTGTCCCCTTATTTCCTTTAAACACGATCTGCTTTTGCTGTTCAACTGAAACCAGACTGGAAACCGGAGAATGAGACACTCGAGTCACAGTCAGTCCCACAGTCCTCTTGTTCCGTTTTGATGATACGACCCCATGATGTGATGATGCACAGTGCTTGGGTGAATTGTTCTTTGACCTACGACCTTTGATCAACTTCATTCTGCAGCCAAGAGAAACACTGGTTACTGTAGACCTTTGTTGTATTGACATAAATATATAGATATAAAAATATATATATATATATATATATATATATATATGCACAATTTCCCCCACAAGAGGGCACTGCTGGAGCAGTCAACAACACTACCTACATACATACATGATATATATATATATATACACTTCATATATGCACACACACACACACACACACACACACACACACACACACACACACACACACACACACACACACACACACACACACACACACACACACACACACACACACACACACACACACACACTTTCACTATCCAACTAGCAGGAGGCTCATGAATGACAGGCGGCTTTGAATCAGATGTCAGCTGGTGTCAGCATCTCTGGTCCCGTGTGTCACCAGCAGGCTGTGGTGCAAATTCAACGCCCGTCTTTTAAAGGTGCTCAGTAAAAAACACAAACCTGACGGTCGCAATCACTTTCAGTTTCAGCCAATCACAGTGCGACTGCTGAAAAATCTACTCACATCCTCTATTCTGTTCTATTCTGTGTTGTTCTGTTTTCCCAGTGCATGTACAGCTGAAACTTCCTAAGACGGTTGAAGGTTCCATGTTGCACTGACTTCAGAGCTGTATTTTCTTTTTCTGGAGAATTCTTACAAAGCGAGTAAAGAAAACAAATCATTACAACTAACGCATTGCATAAAAAACAGCATTTTTACAACCACCAACAAAAATAGTTTGAGCCTCCTGATGTCTTAAACTTTCATTGGTTGGAACTAGAGAAGGAACCAAGGCTTGGAGGGAGGCCTCGGTGGGTGGGATGAGCACCTGGTTGGGGACCTGCTCACCGACCTGGTGGCTGTCAGCGAGTTAAATGAACTGAACATTAAAACCACTTCATTTTGAATCGTTCCCAACAGCAGAATCCACGTTTCCCCTCCATTCCATTCCCATCCCAGTGAAACACTCCCCAGCAGCAGTCCCAACTGTGTATGCCAGACTATACACTACCAGTGGAGAGTCTGCCCAGTTGGCGAGCACCCTGGTCATGTGACTCAGTGAAAGTTCTCGGCGGCCACAGGAGAGTCTTCCGAGTCTTGGCGGATGAAAGGAGCGGCGTTCTTCTCCAGGGAGCCGGCAGTGTGAAACTTGGAGTTCTGGTGGTGGAGGCAGACAGGTGGAGGAGCAGAGGGAGGTGAAGAGAGACAGGTGAGAGAGAGAGAGAGAAGGTGTTAGAGAAAGGAAACAAGGAAAGAAAAGGGGGAGACAATGGGTTAGTACTGTGAAGTGAAAGACTGAAGTTCAATGAGGTGCAATGAAGAAAAAGGTGGAGAACATCTCAGAAGCCCTGAACAGACCTGCAAACACACCTGAGCTGTAGGAAGACTTAGAGATTTATTTGTTACATTTAAAATAAAATAAAAATTGTACAAAAATATAGAACCCAAAAAATGTTTATGAAGCAAAAAAATATAAAATCAGCGAGTTATAAACATGTTTACTATTTATATCAGAAGAATAAAAAGGTGTAAATAGACCACCGACGCTTTCATAGCTCATTGTAGTGAGGTTTCTTTTCCCCCAAATAAATATTGTTGTAACTAAACCATCTATTACTGATTTTTTTCATTTTTAACTATTTGGATGCATCAGCAGATTTTCACCGTCAACACATGAAATCAATCAGATGAAAAAATTTCCTTCCTTTGTCCCTTTTCACTGACGGTAGAAGATCTGGGGCAAGACACCTTCTGTTTACAGTTATAACAAGCTCTGTGTGTGTGTGTGTGTGTGTGTGTGTGTGTGTGTGTGTGTGTGTGTGTGTGCGCGCGCCACGCACACAGAGCACAGTCATCAACATGCCAGAGCAACGAGTCAGAGAGGAAATGTTGCAAGCAGGATGACAGAATCCAACCACGTGCACCAAGCTGGACACGAGCGCACATACACACACACTCACACACACTCAGCCACCAGCACAGGCAGCAGGCAGCAGGCTGACTTCATACACGCCGCGGCGCTGACCGACTAAACGTAGCAACGCACAAACGAGACGCAGCAGTCAGAAATGTTGCACGCAGCGGTTTGACCTGCGGGGGGCGCTTGTTTTATGAGCTCAGAGGAAGAAGGTTGGAGCGGCTGCTTTATGGTTGCCAGGTTGCTTCACGGAACATTTGCCTGGCTGACAACACGTGTGTGCGTCCTTCAATGACCTCCGCACATTCCTGCACCGGATGATTCAGTGAAAAGCAAAGCAAAACGAGTTCCGCTCCAAATCAGAGTGAAGGATCGTCTGTCATCACAGGAAATGAAGTTGAACTGTAAAAAAATAAAAATGTTTTAAATGCCTAGAAAATATTTTAGGTCCGAATGTGTTTAAAAAAAATCCTGCACCAACGACGCTTTTGTGTATTTAACTTTTCAACGACTGTCATGTCTCACACATGCAGCCTGGCTTCAGTGTGTTCACACTGTAATCCACCAGCTAGCACAGAACAGCCGCAGAGTCCAGGCAGAAAAATGATGCAATTGTAATATTTTAACTGAAGCGACTGATTGTGACAACACTAGCAGTGTCCATGTCCCGCATCAGCAGCAACAGTCCTGACGCAGCACCTGGATAGAAATAATACAGTGAACTGGAATAAATCCTTGGCCACCTCCCCCAGTTACACCTGAGACACCTCCCTCTTCCACACGGTTGTCACTGGACACTGAAAACATCGACTTCCTGGCTCTGTTCTGGCTGCACAAGGTGACACAATGCTTGACCTCTGGACTCTAGTGGACGTCGAGACTCAGCTCAACTCCTTCAAAGTGACGTAGAGAGAGACTGGCTGGCTGACTGACTGACTGGCTGAGTGACTGACTGACTGGCTGGCTGGCTGAGTGAGTGACTGGCTGACTGGCTGAGTGAGTGAGGCAGTCTGTCGCAACAGGGCTGGAGAATGACGGAATAAGCATTTGACAAAAAGCAGCAATTCAACACACACACACACACACACACACACACACACACACACACACACACACACACACACACACACACATGTGTGTGTGTGTGTGTGTGTGTGTGTGTGTCAGGTTTTTTGCTGGATGATTGCTGATGATGCCGACGGCTGATTGGCTGATGGTGAGATTGACTGAATGCCTTCGCACTAAAGTCAGGCTTCAGTGACGCTGCTCCTCCCCCTTGGCTGAGTCTCACTGCTGTGCACACATGAAGATGTCATAGTGTTTCCTGGGCTGCTGGCGGTGGTCGGTGCGGAGATGACCGCTCAGAGGACCTGAATGAGAACCGTCGCCACTGATTTGACGACAGCGATCTGCTGGTGCGCGCGTCCATCCCTTTCTGTCAGTTGTGTTGTGTTTGCGTTACTGTTGATGAAGTTGTTGGAGTCCCATGTGCGCTGGTTTTTCTACAACCTTTGGAACAGAAGGTGGCTACAAGATGTAGGACTTTGTCATGACTTGCAACCGAAGACTTTTAGGGACTTCAGTGACAGTCTGGCTTGCAGGGAACCCCTTCAAATATTACATGGATGAGATGCAGTGTGATATAAAAAAAATAAAACATCAATGGAAATCTGCCTTGAAGTTCGGAAAAGTCTCTTTTCCCCCCCTCGAGATACGACTTTAAATCCCACCAGTTATTTTGCCATTGAAAACCACAACAGTAGGATTTTACTAAATGTCTGTTTGGCCACAAAAGGCTTCAAGAGTTCAGAGTCCTGACTGTGAATGGTTGTTGTGTTTGTGGTGACCGTCGTCGGCTCCGTTGCTCTCAGACAGTACCTCGTTCTCCATGGTGTTGAAGTGAACTCCCGAGCTGCTGATATCTTTCTTGTGCCAGGGGTTCAGAATGCAGAGGATTTCCTTGAAGGTCCTCCTCATGTCGCCGTCTCGGAAGGAGTAGATGATGGGGTTGACCAAGGAGTTGCACTCGGCCAGGACCAGGCAGTACTTCTCGTAGCGCAGCACCTTGCACTCGTCGCAGCCCAGGCCGTCCAGCAGCAGCACCACCAGGCCGGGCGTCCAGCACAGCACGAAGCAGCCTGGGAGAGGAGAGGAGAGGAGAGGAGAGGGAGGACGCCAGCACTCCAGTTCAGCGGAGGAGTCCAATAACATCTTCAACACCAGACAATCAACACGCTGATAAAAGTGGGAGTTGCTAAGAGAAAAAGATAAGGCACAGAAAGCTGGAAGGAATGTGAAGTGAAGGCAGGAGGAGCCAAGGGGAATGCACTGTAAATTCCTCACTAGACAGTGTGTGTGTGTGTGTGTGTGTGTGTGCAGGTTTAGTCTGTATGATCAGATTTCAATGGAATAACATTTTAACTTTGGGGCCGTCCAGGAATTTACAGAAGGTTCAACAATAATTTATACGCAACGTTCCCAACTGGAAGTACGTCAGCAGAGGTGGAAACAGTGCGGAAACGCAACAGGGAAACACAAAGTGCGACGCCATCCACAGCCACGGCTGTTCAAAAGAACGCTTAGGCCTCAAAGACACATGAACAATCAATTCCAGCCTGAAATAAAAGACGCGGAGGAGAAGAAAAGACGTCCCTGGCCTGAATGTTGCCGCCAGCGTCAAGGTGAGAACGAGAGGAGTACAGAAGCGTTTGTAATTTAATCAGAATTTAAAGATGCGAGGGCAGGACAGAGGAAAGGGGGTACTGGACAGAGGAGCGAGGGAGTTTCAGCTTCACAGAAAACAAAAAGAGTTTTCAGGAGGAGTCGCGAGGAGGAAACTGACTGACTGCAACAAGTCCAGACAAGCTGAAAGAGAGAGAGGCGACGGCCAGCGGCCTGACAGAGTAAAGGAAGCAGTGGTGCCGTATCCTCCTGTATACACTAGGGATGGGAAGATTAACCGATGCGTATGGATGCACGGACACGCGCAGGCACGACGCCGAGTGCATCGGCGGAGCAGCCGTGAATCCATGCAATCGTGGGATTAAATCTAGACGCGTCGGTTTTTACGTCTGTCACAGACAGATACAGCACCGCGCTGCGCAGTGCTATAACTTCCAGCACAGCGCAGTTAAAATAAAAAAATAGACCAGACGCCAAAACGATCGCTGCGCGAGCCGGCCACGGAGGTGCGTGCCGCTTCAAGTCTGGCGTGAACGACACCATCGTTCCGCGGCTATTCGTGGAACGATTCTACAGCCAAAAGTGCCCAACAACAAGAGAACACCGGCCACCGCCGCACTCCTGGATACTGGCGCAGCGGAAGGGGCGCTGTGCTCTAACTTCCAGCACAGCGCAGTTTGCTTCACCCCGATCATGTGGATCAACTGATATTCCTAAAGAAATGTGTATCGAATCGTTGGTAGTGTATCGAGATAAGCATCGTATCGGCCACAGACCAGAGATGCACAACCCTAACATATATATATATATATATACACACACACATATATATATATATATATATATACATATATATATATATATATATATTTTAACATCAAATCACTGGCTACCTATGTTTACTGGCATCTGCACTAGCTAGCCACAGCAGGTGTTAAAACCAGGAAGTGATTCTGTTTGCTGCCCTCAACACTACAAAGTTGCATACAACACGCAGTTGTCCCGTTTTTGTAGCATATTTAACGAGATTTCTGCCCCCCACCCTCCCCCACACAAAAAATAAATAAATTGAATATCGAATTTTCACAGAAAAAATAAAATAAATCAGGATTTTATTTTTTACCAAAATTGCCTAGCCCTAATACGCACACACACACACACACACACACACACACACACACACACACACACACACACACACACACACACACACACACACACACACACACACACACACACACACACACACACACACACACACACACACACACACACACACACAAATAAAATTCCGAGACTTTAAAATGTCAATTTGTGGCCTCAAGCACAGCTCAACCTTTTCCAAGCACCTGCCTGCCAGCAGTCACCACTGGTGTGAGTGTCCAGGCAGTTCAATAGTTCCTCATCAAGTGATTAAAAATCACATCAGCACAGACACAAATTGAGGGTGATGCTTCAAGACGATTGGTTGATTTCCCATTTCCGTTATGAAGCTTTCAATGCTAAGAGCTTTTTTTCAAACCTCCTCCAGGAGCCTGCGAAGGAAAAAGCGTTTCCCAAACGCGGCCTCGGTGTAAGAAGCTCTTCCAATCAGAAGGCTGAGCTGACCCACTCTTTAGTGCAGGCATGGGCAAACTGCGGCCCGTTAAGCTTTTGAATCCGGCTAAGAGACAGAGGGAACTGACGTGAAGTGAGCCGCACTGTGTATGTGAAAATGTGCCGATAAAGCGGTGGGTGATTAATTTGTCTGGCACCGATCCATTTGGTTCCAGGGCTGCGGTGGTGAACGGCTCGAGCGACCTGAAGAGTGATTTGGGAAAGACTCTTATCTCAGCGCTCCTTCTCAGCTGAACTCTTCTTAAAAGCCTTCTTATGTCCTTAAGAAGGGTCAGATTATGGAAACGCGGCCATTATGAACTGGCCAGCTGCCTTAGAGGGCCACTGTGAGGGTTTGTCATGTGGATTTTCTTGGAGCCGGGGCAGTGTGTGCTTTCTCACCTATAATCAAGGAGACGGTCTTCATCAGGTTCATCACCGTCTCTCTGTGCCTCATCTGGCTGGTGTGCTGGGACATCTTCTTGCTTTTGCGCCTCACATAGACAAAAATCCGGGTGTAGATAGCCAACATGATGGAAAAGGCCAACAAGTTGAGGATGGCCCAGAACACCAGGTATCTCCGGCTGTACATGGGCGCCATGGTGGAGCAGTTCAACAGGTCGCACAGGCAGTGCCAACCCATGGTGGGGACCAGGCCCATGATCACAGCCACCAACCAGATGAAAACTATGATGACAAACACACGGCGGGTGCTCATCTTGCTGTGCAGCTGCATGTTGAAGATTGTTTGGTGGCGCTCCATGGCCACAGCCAGGAGGTTGACCACCGACGCTGTGAGGCTGGTGTCGATCAGCGCCTGTCGTATAAACCACTGCTGCTTTGACAGCTTGATGGTCCATGGACCAGTATGAAACATCAAGTGGAGGTAGGAGACACCTGCAGGAAGAAGATGAAATGAACCCACAAGCTGTAGAGCTAGGGAAACACATCAGTGTTTAGAATTATCACTTAGCTCACATCCTATTAATCACCAACAATTGAGATTAACATTCAGAAATGATCAATAAAGACTAAAACACTAAGCTGGCAGAACAACGTGGATGAAAGAAGAATTCATTGCAGCCTAGATTTATGGCTTGGTCATTTTGCATACAACTTCACCGTAGGGATGTCTGTGTGGTAGGGATGGGCGATATATCGGCGTTTGCGATATATCGTCAATTTTTACCGCGGTAATAACGATAAACTACTGTTGATGATGTAATTACGTGCGCAACGCACTTGCTGGCTGGCAGCTCATGTGTCGCATAATAACAAGCACGGGGCTGATAGCGCAGCCACCGTGCTCGAGAATCGATCGTGGATGGTTTGCAAAGTGAAAATAAACACCACGGAAACGATTTGCAAACATCCTGTTTTACTTTTGATTTATTTTCTCTCGGGTCGGCGGACCGGGATGTTGACGCAGGAAACGCAAAAATGTTAGCAAACTTTTACTGGCACAACTCCGAGTCAATTTTAGCATGGACCTTTTCAGGCTTTGTGTTCTAAAGTTACTCGAAGCAGACGTTGAACTCTGTCGTTTATCCACACCGTCTTTTCAAGAGCGATCTTTCTTTCTGTTCTCTGTGGCGCTTGTTTATGGCGAGCCACTGCTTCTGCAAACACGGCGTGCCTCAGGCGTTCTTCTTCTTCTTCTTCTTCTTCCGCCTTCAGGGAATAAAATTGCGGCGCCACACCAGGCCGGGCAGAGGTGCTACATCGTTTTCAGTCGTTTCCAGCGCATCCGTGTAATGCGGATTTTTCTTTTTTTTTAAATACGGCTTTGTGTAAAAGCGTTTTTTTTCGAGTGCGGTTTCAAAGAAATCCCCAAACATGGAGTTGAATTGTTTTATATTTTTTATCGTTATCGCAATAAATGCCAGAAATCATCGTGATAAAACTTTTAGTCCATATCGCCCATCCCTACTGTGTAGACATCAAATAGCTACACAAGTTGTTGTTGGTGACTTAGAAAAATGTCCAATGATCTCACAAAATGGGTGAACGGCGTTTAAAAATCCTCGGGTATAAATGTGAACAGCATCAGCAGTCAGCGAGTCAACAGACAGACAGTACCTGCAAAGAGGTCAGCCACAGCCAAGTTGCCCAACAGGTAATAGATTGGGAAATGGAAGCGGCGGTTTTTGAAAATGGCGCCAATGACCAGAAGATTGGAGAAGATGACCACGAAGCAGACGATCATGCCCAAGCTGACGATGACGTAATCCCGCCGCCGCCAGTGGTCGCTGATGTTCTTCCCGCTGGCCTCGTAGAAAAACTTGACGGAGCGGTTGTAGTAGCATCCCTCCGTGTCGTCCTGCAGCGTATCCATGTTGGCCTCTGAATTCTGTGCGTTGGTGGAGGGGACAAAGAGGACGCCGCTAGCCAGAGAGACTCTGAGTGGGGAGGTGGAGGGCCATCAGCTGGACTGCAGGAGAGCAGAGGAACCCGTCTGAGGCGTCTCACTGGGAACGCAGCACCCTTCAATCTGTGGAGAGTAGGAAAAAAACAAAACAAAGATGTATCATCTTTAAATTCAGGCATGGAATCTTTTCATTTCCAGGTCCAGCTTCCAGCTCATGAAGAGCATCTAAAGAAAAGGAGAACAACTTCTTGTATCAAGCTTCAGTTTTTGAAATGTGTTAATGTGTGACTAGACCTGTACAGTTCCTCTCTGTGGAACCACTGTTCACAACATACATTCACTTCCACATATTTCATAGTCAACCAATTCTTTCTCCACAGTGCAAAATGTTAGAGCCTTGACCTTTGCCTGTTCTTTCATTTCATTTCATTTTAGTTGTTGCATGCTTCTAGTTTGCAACTGACTTTGTTTTTCATCAATCTCTACTTCTATTTCACGTCTCCAACTTGTCCAGAAGGCTGCAGCCCAGCCTGGACGTGAACACATTACTCCTGTGCTATCATCTCTCCACTGGCTTCCAGTTTAGAATTGATTTTAAGCTTTTGTTGTTTGTTTTCAATGCCTTTAAAGGCAGGGCTCTGTCTTACTTGTCAGAGATTTTAATGTTTCGCAATCATGGCAGGACCTTGCGTTCTTCAGCTCAGCTGCTACTTGAGGTCCCAAGGTCGAGATCGAGACAGTGGAGCGGAGGTTCTTTTACCGTTGCTGCTCCCAGGCTGTGGAACAGTCAGCCGCACCACTGCTGAGCCCGGCCTTTTTAAACCCAGGTTGAAGACCCACTTTTTGAGACTGGCGTTCACCTCTGACTAGGGGAGCCCGGTTGGATGTGTGCCTGTTTTATCTGTTCAGGCTTTATTTATTCATTTTATTGGCACTCTCCCGTGTTTTACATTTTGTGTCAAGGTTTTATTGCGCAGCACTTTGCATTTTTATTTCCTATGTATTGAGTTTTTCCTTTGTTGTAAAGTCTTTTT
>CM020501.1:31413360-31420860 GCA_009823395.1 Thamnaconus septentrionalis | reverse complement strand
CAGATAAGCAATGGTGGCCTGATGTATAACTGCAGAAAAGGCAAAGAAATGGAATGTTCTCCAATGGCAAAGTCCACCTCCTGACCTGGTGGCACCAACGCAGCTCACTTGAAGAGAAAGGTGAAGGTAAAAAGCCTCCAGGAAGTGATGGCAGCTGCTGTGGAGTTCCTGGGAGTGTCACCTGTGACACTCCCAGTATCTATTGAGGTCTGCACAATTGAGTGCAGTAAAACTCCAAGACTCAAGGTTGGCAACCAAACATTAACAAGTGACAACAATCATTTGACCTGCTGCTCTTGGACCATAAACAGGAGGACAGGCTCTGAAAGCTATGAAGCTACAAAGATCACCCAATGGTTGACGGGCGTTGACACCGCCGCTGCCCACCGCTCGCTCAGGGGGTGAGGAGTCACATGCCGAGAACAAATGTTGCATCCTTAGGGATGCGACAATCACTGGGACTTCAACTTTAAAGCATTTTGTTTGTTTCTTTTAGATCCATTGTGGCTGTGGCACACATGGCCAAAACTGGTGCACAAAGTCAACTTCATCCTACACCTTTTCAAACATGGAGTGGCTACAGGTTGTTACAGAGTTGTCTTTTCACATCTGTTACTGGGTGTTTGTTTTCTTGCATAGACATGGTTACATGTTTTATTTATTTTATGTTTTTTCTTTACACCTTTACGAATAATTAAAATAAATGAAAAAAAAATGAAAATGCTGAAAACTGCAACGAAGGCAAAAAAATAAAAATATTAGTAATGATTATCTGTACATACATCTTGCCTTTCACCCCCTAAACTAAGACCACAATATAAATCTAACAAGCTGTTTATATTTAATATTCCTGTTGTAGGATTGATGGAAATTTTCAAGGCCACTTTATTTTGAACAAGTGAAGAGAGCAAGATGAGAATAACGGAGAAGCTATCTCTCTTCTCTGTCTTGTTTATACAAATGTGTGTGTGTGTGTGTGTGTGTCTGGAGGTTAACATGTGAGACATGAAACAGCCATGTTTATTCAACATGGACAATCTGCTGTCCTGACTGGGTGGCCTGCAGGCTCTAGCTCGCTCTGCAAATACATATGTGTGTATATATATATATATATATATATATATATATATATATATATATATATACACACACACACACACACATATATATATATATATACATATACAATATACATAGATATATATATATACATAGGGTTAGGGTTATATATATATATATATGTTTGTAATAGAATGGGGGCTAACGTTTTTATTTTTATGGAATAAATTTGAGTGTTGTGGAAAAATGATAAGGAAAAAATGTGAGTTGAGAATCACTGACCAGCACCTGCTGCTCATTTCCCAGTAAAGCAGCTGAACCTGATGAACATCTCCCTCTGCTGCTCAATTAATCAGATCAATATCCCAGCAACTCATCATTGGCTGCTGGACTCCGATTGAAAAGCGTCCCTCCTTTTTTTTGAAGCAATGTGTGTGTGTGTGTGTGTACACGTAGTACGTATTTAAATATTTATTTTATGGAGCAAAATTTTATAATAATTTTCTGAGTTTGTGGGTTTGTGGTTTTAATAAGCTGAAAATCTTAATCAGCAAAGTTACAACAAGGAACTGCTTGAGATGTCAATTTGCGTGGAATGGCTCAATAAAATGTGTTGCTTTCATCTTTTATGTTAAATTGCCAAAATAAAACAACTTTTACTTGATATTCTCATTTTTCGGGTAGTACCTGTCCAACTTCAACTGTGCCCTTTCAGTGCCCCCTTGTGGTAGAACCTAAGAAACCGTGATTTGAAACTGTTACATATAAATCACAAACACTGGACTTCTGTTTGTTTTTTTAAATATCATTTTAATTGTTTTCTTAGAAAAATTGTACTCCATAATCTGAACAAGATGAAGCTATTGACCTCTATGCCACCGACATATCAACAGGAAAAACGAGTCATTCGGGACTTAGAGTGGAGATCAAACTCAAAACAACTCAAGAAGAAGGGAAGAGAAACGGTGAGTTTAAAAAAGTCCGGAGAGAATCACAACCACTCACAGATCTCTGGGTCACCCCTGTAAAACCACAAACACCTGTTTGAAAACAAAAAACAAAACATCGCAACTGAGTTGCTATGATTCCAATGATAAAAACATTTTAAAACAGAAGACAATGAGAAAATGACCGACAGCAAACTACATCTCTGACTGTAGATGGTGAGGAAGCTCGTAATGGATGACGTTAAAATAATTTACAAGATGAAAATGAGATCACAGTAAAAACCCACGATCTGAACAAAGGCTCAAGTGACAACGATTGACAACCATCTGCTTCCTGAAACTGTTAAGACACAAAATTTCTGCATAGCAAGGATTTAAGAAGGGAAGGGAAAAATTAAATAGCAGTAAAACATAGCCGTTAACACATCGAGTGAAAAAGAAACTGTATTTACCGAGTACAAAATGTGAATGAACACTCAATAGATTGATTTTGGCATAGAGGTGAATACAATAAACCCCCAAAAGGAGAGAGCATAAGACAAATGAAACAATCCTTTAGATAGAATCATAAAAACTTTTCTTCTTTACAGGAAATTCTACAAAACCAAACTGGAGCTCAGAGACAAAAAGGGTCGAGCTTTGCTTTGCCTCTCTGTCTCTCTGTCTCTCTCTCTCTCTCTCTCTCTCTCTCTCGCTCGCTCTTCTATTTTCTGTCATGGCTGATCCTGCACTCGGGGTCACAGAGCTGCTGTCTGGGGCGAAGGCAGGGTCACAGCCTGGACAGTCTATCACAGGGCCAGGCCACACACACACACACACACACACACACACACACACACAGAGGCCAACACTCACCCACAGTCACACACTGAGAGTCTGTGGTTGTGAAATAGATGGAGAAAAGCCACACAGACACAGAGAGGGCCTGCAAACTCCACACAGAGCGGCCCTGGACCATACATGTCTGTCTGTCTGTCTGTATATGCATATAAACATATATATATATATATATATATATATATATGTACATACATACATATACATGTATATACATACATACATACATACATACATATATGTATATATATATATATATATATATATATATATATATATATATATACACACACACGCGCAAACAACCAGTTTGGAGCCATCTTCTCATTCCATGGTTTCATTTCTGACCATTTACATTGTAGATTTTCACTGAAGGCATCCAAACTAACAAATGCGTTGTTTTTTTTTTATTGTAGTCACCCTTTATATGAAACACATTTGTAACATGTATACGTATATAGTCTTTTAATTTTTTTTTTATATCACAATTGAATATATCTTGCTCATACTGCAATACTTCAATATGTATCTACAATGTAGAAAGTCACGAAGAAAAATCACTGCGTGTGTAGATGATGTATCCAAAGCTTTGACTGAGACACACACACACACACACACACACACACACACACACACACACACACACACACACACACACACACACACACACACACACACACACACACACACACACACACACACACACACACACACACAGGTTGTGATTGTAAGCTTGCAGGGCAGCAGGGCCCTAAGGCAGAAACTCTCAGACTCTCCTGCTGCGTCTCAGCGACTCTCGCAGCGCCAAACCTCTGAACAGAAAGAAGCACGAGGGAGGAGACGGCTGGGAGAGCCCGGCCACGTCGTCCAGGTGTTGCCTTCCCACTGCGTCCTGAGTTAAATAAATGTCAGAAAACTGCGTGAGCTGACAGTGTGGCGGCGGCAAACCGCTCCGTTCAAATCACATTTACATGGAAAAAAATAAAAGCGGGTTAGCGAGAAGAAAGCAAAGACAAAAGAGAAACAATCATTCTGTTGCCAGCGTCTGCTCAGCCATTTCTCTCCAGCCTCCCTTTGCAAGACATTAGAGCGTTTTTCACAGTTCCTTCCAAAATCAAACCTCGTCTTTATCCCTGTCATTATTATCATTACTTTTATTATCATTATTATTATTATTATTATTGTTATTATAACGTGTGAAGTAAAAAGTTCTGTTCACTTTTCACGCATTTCCTTTTCTTCTCTACTTTTTTTTTTTTGTTCATATTTTCACACACGGTTCGTGACTGGCTGTCGTTGGTCCCCAACAGCAGCAGCAGAGTTTCAGCCCTCAGGTCACCTTGAGGTCACCTTGAGGTCACCTTGAGGTCGGAGGAGCATTCATTCATTCAATTCACTTCCCTCCTCTCATTCACATGACACAAACCAGCTGTTCAACTGCTGAGAGAAAGGGACGACTGAAAACTGTGTGTGTGTGTGTGTGTGTGTGGGGGGGGAGGCGGGGGTTGTGGTTTTTGTATCTCCAGGTCCTTCTCTGACTGACTCCTAACCAAAGCATGGTCCTCACTCAGAACAGGTTCTCCTCAAAGATGGCCATCAAGTCGCTCTGGAAGTTGATGTCAATGGTGTCGGCCATCTGCAGTAGGGGGGGGGGCGAGAGAGAGAGGAGAGAGAGAGGCAGAACCACAAAAAGCATTAAAGAGTGCACCGATTAGCAGAGAGAAGAACTTGTTTTTTTTTAAAACCACCCCATGGGGTAGAACAGGGGTCACCAACACGGTGGCCGCGGGCACCAGGGCGCCCCCTGAGACCCGTTCAGTAACTCTAAATGTGCTTTTTATGAAAGGTGGCTGTTTGGAAGAATTTCAATATAAAACGTATTTTAATTATTTTCCATTTTTATCATTTCCTCCATAAATCCATGTGTGTTCATACGTCGCGATGATGCCTTCAACTGCAATGTCAAGAGTCGTGAGAATGAAAGAAATTCTGATCAGTGGAGTCCAAACTGTTGACCGCTGGTGTGCGCAGACAAATTATTTCCAGATGTGAAACAGTGAAAAACAATCAACTATTAAGACTCGTACCGCCTCCCTGCGACGCCGCTCCTGCTCCCGGCGCCGCGCCATCTCCCGCTGCTGGTCCGCGCTGTTCTGCGGCGCCGACAGGGTGAGGGGAGCGGAAGGGGGAGGGGCCTGAGCGGGCGGAGCCTGTGGCGAGCGGGTGGGCGGGGTGGAGGCCGGAGGGGTGTGGGCGAGGGGCGACGGCTGCTCCTGGTGGTGACGGCGGGACGAGTCGTCGTGGCTCCGCCGCACCGTCTGCTCCGCCGGCGCGTCGTCGTCGTCACGGCTGCAGAACACAGCAGGCGGGAGAAATTTAATGCACAAAAACAATGGAAAAATGCTGTAATTTGTAATTCTTTTTATTTAGCATCAACAATCTGGAAAATATATATACAGTACTACCCAGAAAATTAGAATATCCTGAAAAGGTTGTTGTATTTCTGCAATTCAACTTAAAAGGTGAATTTGACATATTATATAAAGGAATATATGAATAAAAGAATATAAGAATAAAAAAATATTTCAAAATAATAAAAATAATAACAAAATAATGCCAGCTTGTTCTGTGCCTCTGCCTCTTACCGGAGTTTCTCCTGCTCCCTGCGGATCTGCTCGGCTTGTGCTTTCAGCTGTCTCTCTCTCTCCTCCTTCTCCCTGGCCGCCCTTCTGAACTGCTCAAAGCTGTCGCTGGAGGAGCGCACCGCAGAGGCCGGCGTGGACTGCGACCTCTGAGCCAGACTGGCCCAGGAACCCATGTTCTTCAGCTTGGAATCCTGGAGGAGGAAGACATTTTTTAAAAAAAAGGGCTGAAGAAGAACAGATTTCTCCCGGAGCTTGGGAGTCTTTTTTTTAAATTTTTTATCTCGCACTAACTTGTGTCTTCTTGGGCCCGACTGGAGTTTTAGGTTCTTGTTTTATTTTGATATCTTGCTGGCCACAAGATGGTGCTGGAGAGTCTGAGAGGCAACAACCAGGCTGAGGACCTTCAAAGGATTTCACGTCTAAGCCTGCAAACAAACAATTTGGTGTTAGTGATGCCACGCAGTCATGATGGCAGTGACGCACCTATACTGAGCTCGTGTACTGCGCTCGTACTTGCAAATACCGACCGGTAGCACGACAGCGATGCCAGTTGTAATGTGTATTTATATGACAGTCTTGTTAAATGTGTGTTTGTGCTGCAGTGGAATTTGTGACAGTTCAAACAACATCTGTGGAAAAATAACACACAAAGTCATTCTATGATGTGTAACGGCCTTATTCAGTACTGGGTAGCTTTTGGTGTTATTGATATGATGCCTGCTGAAGGTGGCCTAGCAGATTCTGTAAATGTATCTTTATTTTATTTTATTTTCATTTTTATTCAATTCTAATTAAGCCTGATTAGAACTGTCTGTTGTTTGTTTTTTTTTTTTTGTTGTTGTTCCCCCCTCCTTTTTCCCCCTCCTTTCTCCTTCCTTTTTCTTTCATTATCTATAGGGAGATGCTTAAACGATATGTAATGTTGAGCAACTTGTATAAACAATTGGAGGCGTCTAAACACGCCACTGACACCAGCGACATTTCCATTCTTCCAGCAACAAAAAGAGTAACAAACTGTATGGACCCATCCAGGCAGACACTGCAAAGCAGTGAAATAAACATTCTGCCCAAGACGCTGGACTCACCGTGTTTGTTCTCGGTTTTGTGGAGATCTTGAGGCATGACTGGACTGAAGGATGCCGGGGTGACAACAGGAGACTTGGACGACTTCTCTTCTTTCACTGCCACCAGGTTGGACCTCTGCTCCTGAGGAACACACATCAGAAGTCGTCATGACAGTAGAACATGGAAATAAATGCAACTCTGTGAGTTTCTAACAGACAAATAAAGGTTCAAGTTTCTTTATTTGCCATTTGTGCATAAAACAGACATTCCAGGCACATTGGAAATGTTGTGCGGTGAACCCCGAGTCGGCAGTCTTATGGTAAAAAAAGAAAGAATATAATAAGAATATAAGAGATCTATATATATATAGCAAAAAGAAGAAAAAAAAGAATAAATTATATAAGAAATGTAAGGGATATATAACAAAAACAGCACAAAGGCACTTTGTGGAAAACCAGACGCCCTTTGGCTGCGTTCAGACTGCAGGTGAATCTGATCCCAGTCAGATTCCTTCTCAAACTTCTGACAAATTCCTACTGAAATAAATAAATCCACAAGCTTAAAACTTCAAATTGCGGCAAACAAATGATTTTCAGTGTAAACGTCGGTTTTTTTCTTCTTCTTCTCCTTCTTTTGATAAAAAAAAATATCAAAAACACAACAAAGCAACGACAACAATAAAAAACGAAGACTTAGTCGACCAACTCACATGTTTCTTGGTGTGCAAGGGTGAGTGCTGTCCCACAGCGTGAAACGGAGGCATCTGAGGAGAGTGCATCATGAGGGGGGAGGGGCTCTCGCGCAGGCAGTCTGCAGGGACAGCAGCAGCAACGTTACAGTGGTCAGCATTACACCAACAGCAGCGACGTGCTGTGTTCAAAACAACGGCTTTGGAAGAAAGTCATCATTTCCAGCCAACCATGGGGAACACACTTCAAGCTCCAGTG
>CM020501.1:31353360-31410860 GCA_009823395.1 Thamnaconus septentrionalis | reverse complement strand
CGATTATCACGATAAATTGAATCACAGCCCACTGAATGGAACTGAATCGTCAGGAACCAGCGATTCCTACCGCTAGTCGCGAGCCACCAGTAGAGAATCGCTCTATTCGATCATCAACACTGGAGTTCAGATGCCGACAATAAGAAAGGTGACAAAAGCCATGAGACTGCACAGTGAGAGTATTGGATACACACCTGGCGAAGGTATGATGGGATGTTGGTTCAGGAAAGCGTTGGTGTCAGCGGACAGCTGGTTGGCAATTGTGCTTGCAACAGGGAGGCCAGGCGCCACGTGGCCACCAGCAGAGGGAGCTGCGGGATTGGGCTCGGCGCTCGGCTGCGTCGGGTGCGGGTTCATGAACTGGGCCAGAGGATCGAAACCTGAATTCAAGAGCTGTGTGGAGTCCAGAGACGAGGCGGAGATGCGGACCGGGGGAGGGGAGACCAACGCAGGTTTGGGCTGCTGCGCCATCTGAGGCTGACTCTGCAACGCTGGAGCGACCGGACCCGGTCCGCTGCAGAGGAGGGACTGCTGCGGCCTCTTCAGCTCTTTGATGGAGGCCTTCTTCTTCTGCTGCCTGGGAACCAGCCCTGGCCACACACACCACACACACAACATATCAAGAGTGTACCGTGTAAAGGGAGCTGACAGTTCATGCTAGCCATCGAGTCGTGGTGTTGGTGCGTTACCATTCTCAGAGTCCTCGCTCTCCGAGGAGTCGCTGCTGTCTGAAGACGAGGACTCGCTCTTCATCTTTGTCACAGCTGCATCCAAAGGTTTATCTATTTCAACAGAGTCCACCAACAGGGAGACGACGTTCAGTTCAAATACCACCCGTTGAACAACACACATTGCATTAGCTCTCCTTGCAAGCTGTATTAGCCTACAGAGACGGCACCAGGCGAGCACAATTTGACCACTTAACAATTTTACTCTGTAGGACTAAGATAGAGCATTCATCATGTACTATTTTAATGACATAACATTCACAAATGAACTGACGCTACTGATGCTTTTAAGCGAAACCTAAAAACCCACCTTTTTAGAATAGCTTTTAGTTGAACTCTGTTTTTATTTTTCTTTATTGTCTTTGTCTCTGAAGCACTTTGGGATTGTTTAAATGTAAAGTGCATTATAAATTAAATTTATTATTATCATCATTATTATTATTATTAATGATAATAAAAGCACAGACGTGTCAATGTTGGTAAGATATTATGTGTGCATATAACACACACACACACACACACACACACACACACACACACACACACACACACACACACACACACACACACACACACACACACACACACACACACACACAAACAAACAAGCAACTGGTGATGGAAACAACTCAGCTTGGAAAAACCTCTCAAATATGGCTGAAAGGTTTTGACGCTCTCATGAGGCGGTTTTTCCATATAGAGGTGTATCGGTAAAGTGACGTGGAAACACTTTTCAGTGAAAATGGCGCGTTATGATTGGAGGGAGGAGGAGATGGAATTTTTTTTTTTTTTTTTTTTTTTTTACAAGCGATCAAAGAGAAAAATAGAACAACCATTCCGGACAGCAAACAAAAGCAAAAATTCTCATAAAATATCGAAATTTTAGAAATATTGCTTTTATTTTGCGAAAAGCTGTCCTGGAAACGCAGCTGCTGACCCAGTTGATCTTTTTCACTGCCAGCTGCAGTGAGAGGGAAGGAGGCCAGAGGTGAGATGTACCAGCGTATTTAAGTCGGGTACCAGGTTGGCAGGTCTGATAGTACGATGAGGTCATCTTGTGTTTGTGTTTGAAGCAACAGCTAATTAAAAAAACCAACAAGTGAAACCTTTCACGCGTCGGTTTGACTGCTTGGATGATGAGGTTTTTTTTTTTGGTCTTAATGAGACTTCAAACCTCAGCGGTTCAGCATGTTTAGAACTGCTTTGCTTTCTGGTGTCTAGTGTGTGATGAGACACGCAGCGAGGAATCACCTGATGGCTTCTTCTTCCTCTTGAGGCAGCTGGAGACGTACTTCTCCAGCTCCCTCAGGGTGGAGGGCTTCAGCGTCTCAAAGTCAATCTCAATCTCATCGGGGTTGGAATTTTTCAGCGACGGCTCCCTGGTTTGGATGATGTGCACGACGCGGCCCAGTTTGTCCCCGGGGAGCTTGTTGATGTCCAGACTCAGCTGCCGCTTCTCTTCGTAGGACATGGGCTTGCCGCGCTCAGTCGGCGGGCCGCCAAAAGCATCTGGCGAGGAGGACAGCGCACCAGCGGTTTCACGGCGGCCGATTCTCAACTCGCATTTTCCTTCGTGAAAGAACTTTGGCATACGTACCCAGGTCGTCTTCTGCTTCGAGAGCAGCAGAGGGCAGCAGAGGTACGGGCTGAGGTGGCACCACAGGGTGACTGTGTTTTACTGCTTTCACTTCCTTTTTACTGTGATTGACACAAAACAGTGCAGAAGGAAACATGAGAACCGCGACGACAGACGACAAGCTGTGGCAAAAGCACCTGATTGCGTTTGTGCTAGCGCTGAACGATTACGGAAAATAATCTAATTGCGATTTCTTTCCTCAATATTGCGATTTAATTTGAGATTATTTTTTAGCGTTCATGTATTTTTCCACAAACAAAAATGATATATATTATAAAAAACATCAGATTTATTATACACAAATTGTTCTTTTTTATAGGCTAGGCTAATGTTTAGATAAAAGCAAAATGAAACATGAATTAATATGAAAGAGCCTTTATTTATCTACTAGTGTTTTTGCTATGTTTTTTGCATGACATTTTAATCGGGCTAGGAATGATTTTTGTTTAAGTCCACACAAAGCACAAAACAGTGACAGCTTCATTCAACCGATGCTAACACGCTAGCAGCATTAAAATCGCTACAAGGTGTGAACTTACGAGGCAGCGGTTCACTGCCAGCGAACACAACTCCGACCGTTGTGGTCCTTGGTGCTTCGGTAGTCGCTCTGCATTTTTTAATTTTTTTTTTAATCTCTCCCGACACTGTTTTGTTAAACTACGGCCACCAGTTGGTGGCAACCAGGAAGACCTTCTTTTCCTTGCGTGTCGCTCCGTCCGTCCAGCTCGTCGCAGCGTCGACTCCTCCCACTACCTGCTTTGCTTTGCTTCGTGCCGCTCGCAAGTCACGTGACCGGAACTCGCGTCAATCAAATCGCAGTCTTTGCGGTTAGAAAATCTGGTTTTGTCCTATCGCAATATTATCGCAAATGCCATTTATCCTTCAGCCCTAATTTGTGCGTCGCCGTGACACCAACCTCAGCTTCTTCCTTTCCCTCTTGTCAAAGACCAGCAGCTCCTTACAGCTCTTGTTCTTCTTGGAGGTCTGAAACCCTGTTGGAGGGATGGTCTCCATGGAATCTTGAGCTCCTATCTTCTTTTTGTGCTTCTCTTTCTTTTTCTCCTTCTTCTCCCTTTCTTTTTTCTTGGGCTTGGTGATTGGGGGCTGGGAGAGCGCCGCCAGTTGCTCGTGGACGGCTTTGAGCTGGAGAACACAGGCACAGTTAAAGATGTAGCAAAACATCGAGAGACAGCCTCAGCATATTATTCTGTGCGTGGCAGCGTTAACCCATGTTCGGTGAAGCTGATCTGCGTGGCCCACCCACCTGTCTGGTCTCAAAAGCCTCCCTCCCCCTTCATTTTCCAACGTCTAACCTGTTCCTGTAACTCAGCCAATCGCTGCTGCCTGTCTTGGTCTGAGCCTCCTCCAGAGAACTCCGATTCTGAGGAACTGGAACTATCGTCTTCTGAGACGGCAGGAGGAGGCGGGGCTTGTCGAGTAGAGGGGGCAGGGTGGAGGGCCGACGATGGAGTAGGAAGTGAAGTGGGCTCCTCGGGCTCGTCCGGCATTTTAGCAAAACGCATCTCAAACACATCCTGCAAGATAAAAAAAAACAGAAGCCGCAGAAAGAAAACAGCGAGCTCATTTGATTCATGTGACTGTTCAGAATATTGTGTCAGACAAAGAAGAAGCAGACAAAACCCTCTGCATCATAGTTCCATCTATACCAGGGGTGGGCAAACTTTTTGGCACATTTTGGCATCGGCTTTTAAAGATTGACTGATGGGCCGGGCCAGCACCCAATATGCACATATCCAACATAATTAACAGAAATTAACATATTCTTGTTTTTATTTCTGCAAACATGCGTGTGCCGTCCTATTAAAGCTCCAGCATTGTTTCACTCCAAAAAAAATTAATATGTTGGAAAAATTGCAGAAGACTTTGAACAACAAAAAACAAAAATTCAAAAGATTCTTTTGTAACATGATTTTTCAAATACTAAAAAAAAAAAAAAAAGGACAGTGTTAACGCTTATATTCACTTTTAGTGGGAACAGTCAATCAATTGCCTGTTGACCTGGTGTCGCCAGTTATGACGTGATGTTTATTTTAAGTTGTGATCGGCTATATATGGCCTGCGTCGTGTTTCATTTTTGAAAGGGACGGAAATATATTACATATATTATAATATATTATATTGATTTTGTGTCGGACTTCCTGTCTGGTGCAATCTGCTCTGTTGAGCTTGACGGGATTTAGCAAAATAAAGCTGCTACGGGTTGACAGCGCTGCGGTGCGGAGAGACGCCGCTGAGACGACAGAGTGGCAGCGATCAGTTCCGATGACCGTGGTGCTTGTAAATAAGGCAAATGCGCCATCTAGTGGGATGCAAGGCATTACAGGACAAGTTCAAACGGATGCAGTCATAATTATACAATTTGCGCAATTCTGTCAATCTTCGGCGGCCGGATGTGGCCCGCGGGCCGTAGTTTGCCCACCTCTGATCTATACCAATTCTAATTGAAGCTGCAAGCAGCGCTCGCTGTCGGGGGTGTGTGCGAAAGAGCCCTTCATGTGGGAACGAGGCTAGGTAAAATCTTTACAGTGTCACTTGAGATGTAAAGCACCAGATAAAAACAGGAGTTTAAAGAAGAGCAAAAAACGTTTTTTCATTTCTTTTCAAGATTTTTTCTCATTGGTTCGAGGTCCTTTCACGGCCCCCCCACTTGGTGCTAGTAGATGTATAGCTTGGGATAGCTGCGAGGGCTTAGCCAATCACAGAGAGTGAGCTGCTCCAAGGCGGGGACACTGATAGAACAGATTTTTGTTTGAAACGTTACATATTTTTACCATTAACAGAATTGCCAGCCTGAGAGGAAAACTCTTTTTATGTATATTAAAAATTGTGTGTACTTTTTGTCGTGTAAGAAATGGATTTGTTTAATTTTATTCAGGGAGCATTATGTTATATATGCATACATTTTAATTTTTTTTTAGATTTTTTAATATTGTGCAAAATGAACTCTGTTAATAAAAGTATATCTAAGTGTTCAGTTTTATTCATTTATTTATTTTTGCCTAATGCTTTGATTGAAAAACCCCATGAAAGTCACATAAAAAAACAAAAACACAAACACAACATACATATGTGTATGCATGTAAGTTATGTTAATTAAATATGAGAAATGACTGTGAGTTAAAGTTAATAAGTTAAAGTCCAACCTGTGGATTGAGTTATCAGTATGTCTGACACGATGACGCTACCTGTAGTTTGCGTGCCATGCCAACCACATCATGGTCGGGCGGGTTGTACTTGTAGCAGTTTGAGAACATCAACCGCACGTCCGCTGCAAACTCCTGAGCGTCTCGATATTGTCTGTTGTCGAGCTTTTTCTGAAAGAGAGGGAGGAGGAAACGGTTTTGAACATCCAATTCACTTCCTGCTCAGTGCTTTGGTTTCCTCTAAACCAGCGGCCCCCCCCCCAACCTTTTCAGCACCACGGCCCCGCGGTTTAATGTCAGACAATATTTTCACAGACCGGCATGAAAACTGTGGTATTTTCTAAATATAATAATAAACATGAATCCACTGTGTACACGTTTGGAACTTTATTAGCAGCGTCCTCTTAACACGGCGACAACAACATAAAAAAATAAAAAATCTGCTGTGTTAAACTTTGCTTTCTTTTCTTGGGAGTCGTGGACTCTTCTGTCTCCTCACTGGGCCTTTTCCTCTTTCCAAAGACGCCTGCTTTCACTCATGTTGCTCTCTAGCTCGTGGGTTCAATCTCGTGGTAACGCATCAGGTGACCGAGACAAGCGCCTTGACATGCGTCAAGAGTTGAGCGTTAAATGGACGTAACCGAGAGAAATCCGCTCATTTTTCAAAATAAAATTCTTCAGACTCAGATAATGAATGAAATGGGATTCATTTAAGGAAGTTAATTATTCTTTCTGTCCGGCCCGGTGCCAAATAATCAAAAACATCCTCACCTTAATAGTGGCCAGGTCCATCGGATGCTTGATGATGTCATAGTAGTCGTGAAGGCCGAGAGCTTTGATGTCGACGGGTTTGTAGAAAGGCCAGGCGTACGCCGTGTGCTTCTTGGACAGCATCTCTCTGACCAGCCGCGCGCAGAAGCGCAGGTGATCCTGCCGCTTCTGCGGCGCCACTCCTCCGGCTTCCAGGCTGCTTCCGAGGTGATGCTGAGAGTCGGGCTGCAGCGCTTCTCTCTTGGGCTGCTTGAACGGCCGAGCGCTCTCGCGTCGCGGCCGAGTGTCGGCGGAGACGGGCGACGACGCGCTGAGTTGGTCGTTGGCCGTGGGGGTGGTGGTGTCCGCTTTTCTCTTCTGGCTCTTTTTCGGCTATTTGAGGGGTAGCGATCAGATGTTAAGCAAAAAAAAAAAAAAAAAAAAACACAAACCGGCCGGTCGTGAAAAATAACCGCCGCTGGTTTTTTGTTCCTCACCTTGATGAGGGCGGGGGTGCTCTGCAGCATCGGAGGAGGATGCAAGCCCGGGTGCAAAAGGCTGGGCGGGGGAACGGCGGTGATGCTCTGGACCAGGACATCGGGCGTTGGGAGAGGGTACGGAGGTCCGAGGTGTGGAGCGTGGGAGGACGTAGGAGGCACGCGTGGGGGAGGGGGCTGAGCGAGAGCCAAGGTGGGCGGGCCTTGAGGCTTGGCTTGGGCGTGAGACAGTGGGGCTGCGGAGGAGGAGGAGGACGAAAAGCCTCGAGTGTGTGGGGTGGTGGAAGGAGACGAAGAGTCTTGTCCTGAGTCCGACTTGGAGATCAAAGCTGGAAGTAAGGAGAAGGACACACCATCAGGACACACAGTGCACAGGGTCGGGATTCCTAATCCCAGACTTTTTCCCTAATCCAGTTCCCAGAATTCACCGCAATTTTTTCCTTTTTGGATGATAAGACATCAAATTAACCCTTTAAGCGCCAGAATTTCTTCAAGAAAATATTCAATTTTGATATCAAGATTTCAAAAGGCTGTGACTTGAAATTGGTTAGAGATAAAGCCAGACTGTAATTGAGAACAATCTTCAGTATGACCCAAACTTTGTGAAAGGAGTAAATGTTTTTTTTTTTTGTATTATGTCAGATCCCTGTCTCCACAATACCCCACAGGCTCAGCGAAATGTTTTATTCACTTTTGATCATTTTCCACATATCTCAAACAGACCCAGGCATCATCACTGTAATTTACAGGGTGACCACGAACATCCCTGCTGCCTCCACCAGCACTGGCTGGTTTCCTCCCACAGCTTCTACCACGTCGGCCACTTCCTTTTTTTCATTCCCGCGCCCTCTGTCACCATTAGCGGTGTTTTGAGCACCGCTAATGGTTTCATCCCATCATCATGCCCCTCATCCTCATTCGTCGATTACTCCCACTACACCCCGGCCACGCTGAGGCGAAGCATGTGCTGCTTGGTGACTGTCGTGGCGCATGGACTCGCTGCCGCTGCGTAAAGACGCACCGGCAGACTTCGCTCTCACCGGACGACTGAACATCATCGTCAGAGTGCAAATATTCCTCTTCTTTATCTGAGTCAGCCAGTACTTGACAAAGTACTTTGTCAACAAACCTCTCGGCAATGCATTCTCGGTAAAATTCGCTGTCTCTCTCTCTCTCCGCTCCCACTACAACCACTTCCTGGGGCTTTCCCTCTATTTATACTCCAAAGTCTGAATATAAACACCCCCCCCACTCCCAAATGCTGCTCAGATTGAAGCCACAGGTATCTGCCATCTCCTGGTGTAAAGTGGTAACTACTTTCAGCGCCATATTTACAGCTATGGCCCGTTTAACTCAGCAATGACGCCCAAAGGGTTAACTAGACTGCGACCACTGTGACTTTGCTGACCATATTTCTGAAAGAAGATGTTTGCTTGTCGTCCATGGGCATGGGACACTAAATCTAGATTTCCAAAAATACACCAACTTTTTATGCCAACTTTTATGCCAATGAATGAATCAGTACTACCTGGCAAATACTCTGAAGCCTACAGTACATCTCTCCTACCTTGCTCCCGCCTGATCCCACGACGGCCTTTGGCGACCACGCTGATCTCCTTCTCCTCCTGCGGCATCTGTGTTATCATCTGAAGAAAGTGCTTTTCCAAGGCTTCTGCCATCAGAACGATGTCATCACCTGGCTGAAAGCATAAACGTGTTTGGAAAGGTTGGTTTTTTTTGTTGTTGCAGGGGAACCGCAGGAAGTCAAAAGTAATTTAAAATCAAGAGATACGTTTCTGACCTTGTTGTAGATGTAGCAGTTTGTGAACATTGTATTGAAGTCATGTATGCACTCCTGGGCGTTCCAGTAGAAGCTGTTCTCCAGGCGCCTTTTGATTGTGCCCATGTCCATAGGGGTCTTGATGATCTTATAGTAATCCTTAGCAAAGAAAAGATCAAGCAGGCTGCGTCAGGTTAGTCCCAAAACCCAACTCTACCACCAAAATGATCACACATATATACTGTGGCTGTGTCTCAATTCAGGGTCTGCATCCTTGGAAGGAAGCGTCCTCCGTCTGAAGGAAGCGTCCTCCCAAGGACCCGGCCGAGAAGGACCAATCCAAACCCCGCCTCCCCGGTAACCACACGGGACGGTCTAGCCATCGGCGTATTTCCTGGTTGCGTCACCGCCGTTCCCTCCTGCTGGCCAACCCCGGAAGTGACGTTTTCATCGCATCAAGCTAACCATTGGTTCGCCATCTAACGATGGCGTTTGATGTTCAAATAAGTAAAAGCCCTACGTTAAAAACTGAATATTTTATGTAAAAGGATCCCAGGATGCTTTATAGCAGTGTCTTTGCCAGTAGCATCCTGGGAGCTGACTTCCCAGGAGGTGGAGGATTTGCAGCAGCCTTGAATCCTGGGATACAAAAGTAAGGATAGTAGCCTTGGAATCGGCTAAAAGTTTGGGCGCCCTTCCTTCGGACTTTTGGGAATTGGGAGGAGCCTTCGCGCAGTGCAGTGACTCAACTTCCTTTCAGACCCTGAATTGAGACACAGCCTGTGTGTGTGTGTGTGTGTGTGTGTGTGTGTGTGTATATATATATATATATATGTGTGTATATATATATATATATATATATATATATATATATATATATATATGTCCTTTTTTCACATGATGCTGGGTTGGGTCACGCATTGATGATGGGCACACTGAACCCTAAATGGCTCCCAATGGGGCTGGCAGCGCCTTGCATGGCAGCGGCCACCCACTGGTGTCTGAGTGTGTGAGTGAATGGGTGAATGGGTGAATGGGATGCCATTGTAAAGCACTTTGGGGAAAGCGCTGTAGAAGTGCCGTCCATTTACCATTTGGACAAGGCTACTGGAGACGCAGCTGATTTTCATAATTTGTAAAATTGTGGCCGTGTTTTGGGACATTTCAGGAATAATCAGCACTTCTTCCTGTCGAGGTTCACTGGGTTGACTGAACAGAGCGCTCACACTCAAATGTCAAATGTCCCATCACTTTCAAGGCAGTGCAACTGACAAATCCCTGATTGATAAGAGTTTTTCTGCTTGGACGATGGGAGGATTACGATCCTGGATTGTTAAACTGGAGGATACTGAAGACACTGACATGCAGTGCACTTCAAACCATTGTTAAACAAAGACACTGAAATGCTAATTGTTATCATTTTTATTCTCAAAGAAATTGAATATCTTAACACAGACACAATAACTTATTGTTTCTTTTAATTGGGTTGGGCCACTAAATATACCCCCAACACACACACACACACACACACACACACACACACACACACACACACACACACACACACACACACACACACACACACACTATAACGAGCTAGTTCCAGTTGCTCAACACTGTCTGTTAACTGATCCAACTGACATTGCAACAGTGAGGTCAATAATCTAATAATAATCAATAATTCATAGAGGACAGTCAAATCTAACATAAATAACGCATCATATTTAATAACACGGTGAAAATATTCTGTAACAGTGGAACCAAAATGAACACTGCATTCAAAGCATTTGCACTCGTGACTTTCTACTCTACTGGTACTGCTGGCCAAAAAGACTTACAGGTAAGTTGAGTTTCACTGCATCCACAGGAGCTTGGAAAGGCCATGCAAACTGATGTTTCCATAATGGCTTTACGACTTCTTTAAGGAGATACTGAAAAGGAGAAAAGGACAAAGAATTAGGCTCAAGCCCAAATATGAGACAAAGACTGGCCGAGCAATGCAGGAGTAGAACGTTGTGTGCCTGCAGTTGGTTGGTCTGTCGCCGAGGCTTCGAAGGATCACATATTTCAGGAGGTGGAGGGTTGAAGACGAGAGGCGGTGGGGAGGAGATGGGGTTCTGGGTGCTGCAGGTCTCCAGTCCGTCTCCCATTGTGGTCGTAGGCTGCAGCGGCTGAGCAGGCAGTTTGGGCTGAGTGGACCTGACGACGGCAGGTGGGACTGGAGGGACCCGGCTCAGGCCATCACATTTCTCCCTCAGCTCTCTGGAAGAACAAACCATGGAAGCATTACCATCATAGCCATGAATGGCGTAGTGCAATGGGTGTCCAAACGTTTTTCAATGTGGACCGGATGAGATGACGGAGGTCGCGCTCAGGTCCCGGTTCCGTCTCGCTGGCTGCGCCCAAGTGCTGACATCGCGAGGTGAACAGAAAAATTGAGACACAGGCTGTGTCTCAATTCAGGGTCTGCATCCTTGGAAGGAAGCGTCCTCCGTCTGAAGGAAGCGTCCTCCCAAGGACCCGGCCTAGAAGGACCAACCCAAACCCGCCTCCCCGGTAACCACACGGGACGGTCTAGCCTTCAGAGTATTTCCTGGTTGCGTCACTGCCGTTTCCTCCTGCTGGCCAACCCCGGAAGTGACGTTTTTATAGCATCAAGCTAACCATTGGTTTGTCATCTAACGATGGCGTTGGATGTTCAAATAAGTAAAAGCCCTACGTTAAAAACTGAATATTTGAGGTGAAATTTCAATACTTAAAATTATACGAAGTGTCTTTGCCAGTACATGCCACTAATTTCAACTGACTTCCCAGGATCCCAGGATGCTTTGCGTGCTGCTGCAAAGCATCCTGGGATACAGAAGGACGTGAAGGATAGTAGCAGTGCATCCTTGGAATCGGCTAAAAGTAGGGCGCATTTGGAGCACTTTCGGGGTGGGACAAGCCTTCGAATTTCCTTTCAAATGCAGCCTTCGAAGGGTGAAAGCATGCATTTGAAAGGAAGTTGTATGTTCAGTTTTTAACGTAGGGTTTTTACTTATTTGAACATCCAACGCCGCTTGATGCTATAAAAACGTTACTTCCGGGGTTGGCCAGCAGGAGGGAATGGCGGTGACTCAACCAGGAAATACGCCGAAGGTTAGACCATCCCGTGTGGTTACCGAGGAGGCGGGTTTGGGTCGGTCCTTCTCGGCCGGGTCCTTGGGAGGACGCTTCCTTCCAAGGATGCAGACCCTGAATTGAGACACAGCCATTGTGTTTTGGTTGCTGTCGAGTCACCGTGAGACTCATAGCTGTCCACCGATTGGCTTCTGAGGCACACTTTGGTGAACTTTGACCTTTGATTGAAAACCGTCACTCATAAGTCAGTCCATCGTTATTGTGGCTTAAGTCTTCCTCACATACTCCATATCTAGAAAGAATTAGAGCTGCATGATTCTGGATAAAATAAGAATCACGATTCAATCATGTTTTTTTTTTCTCCCCAAAATAAATACTAATTGCACTGATCTGATACAAAAAGGGAGCCTAACAATGACTGAATGGTGCATGATCAACTTTGGTCAACAGCTGAACAGCAACATCCGACACTGAAGATGAAAACAAACTTCAGTCTTGTCTTCTCTTATTTACACAGACTCTGAACGTAAGATAATGAGAGAGGCAGATATACTTGCCAAAATTTAATCTACTGTTGTTAACAAAATATAACAACTTACCATGAAGGTTCACCATAACGTGGCCATGATAACTCACATCATGTTGCACTTTGTGGCCACATTTGAGTCATTTTGTCTTATTTTTCATGTCTTCCTTTCACAGCATTTTTCCCCCCTCACACTGTCAGCAAGCCAATGATATTAAGCAGAAGCACTCGTTTTCATGCACCTGATGATCCCAAATGAAAACATGGCAGAATCATTGTCATTTTCAAGTGTGATTGCACATGAAGCGCGAATGGAGACAATTAACGGCTAATAATGCAGGCCTGGTATGAATATTAGAAAACAACAGGTTGCATACTGAGCAAAGCATTACTTTATTTTATTAGTTTTTTTTTTCAACTGGTCACACTAGTGCACAGTACAATGATTCAAAGACGGTACTCGACTTGACAATATTTGAGATTAGTCTGTTATTTAAATGAGCAAAAATTAAAAAGCAGAAATCCAAATGTTCTTTCAGGGCCTTTCAGTCTCTCGGATGAGGTTACCGTCTTGACACTAATACATAGCCAATGGATTTTCACACTGCGGCTGAATTTCCCGTAGTTCTCCGTCTAATAAATTCGATTTCGTAAAATAATACATCCTTACTTGTACACTTGCAATTAAAACAGTCCTATCGGCCTGGGTGTGCATGCCGTTTTTCTTTTTGGCAAACAGCAGCAGGCAACAACAATTGACGCTAACAAACTCAAAGTGATGACTTGAAAAAAAGATATCTATACAAGCTAAAACAGAAAAGGCAGTGTATTTTTTTTTTTTTTACCCGTGTTTCATTACGTGACACAAACTGGAATCGATCAAAAAAAAAAAAGGGGGGCGTTTTCGTGTCGCTACAACGTACGACAAGGTACGACAGACAGATCCAAGCTAGCTCTTGAAGCACCGCGCAGCAAACTCAACTTAAAGTCGTAGCAGGTCCCATTCACGGAACCAACCTACGGGGACAATCTAAAATGCTTCACGTAAAAAAATAATAATAATAATAAAGCTTAATGACCGAAAACAGCGATCAATCATCACCAAATTTCCCGTGGGCATCTCTAGTTATGCCCATGGTTGATCGTTGATTTCGGACATTAAGCTACGTGACGCTATTTTATTTATTTATTTATTTTTTTTAAACATTAAGCGATTTAGAATATCCCCACTCACGTAAAGAACCTACGCAGCACGTCACGCGTGAGTTCGTGCGCATCAACTTGCGCAGCCGCGCTGTTCTGTCACGAACACGGCCTGCGGAGCTACAAACAAACAGCCTCAGCTCGCTGGCTGGCTAGCTAGGTGGCTAATACAGAAGCTAGCCTCGCAACCCCATGACAGCGGACACTGTGTCGGACGTTACCCACCAAAAAAATGACCTTCACACCGGTGTAGACATACCGACGAGAGAACGCAGAAAAATGTACACCGGCGGTGAATCAATTCATTTTCCAAACACGGCAATTGGCGCATATTTTACGTGCATGAAACCGGCGCAAAGGCCTACGAAGCGAGCCCCATGCTCCCCCTGCCCTGCCTGCGCCGAGGCGCACACCGCACACTGACAGCGCGCCAAACAGCGCTGCCGTTCCCCTCCTGTTGGATTTACCTTTGACTGATTCCACTCGGCGTTCGCTCTTGAGCTGATATTCCAGTGGCAGCTTCATAAAAACGGAAAAAATGTTGCCGTCTACTCCTCTCGTTGCTTGAAGCGCTCCTGGCGGACTTTTTTCCTCGCCCTAAATCCAGAACAAACAGTCGTCTCTCTTTTGACGTCAGTGACGTCAGACGCACGGAGGAGGAGGCGGGGTGGGGGTGGCGGCGAAGTTTTGCCATCCGGAATGTTAGCGACCTTGGTCTAAAGCCGGACTTTGTCGTCATTTCAGCTGCAGTAGTCCGTATTAAAGATGCCTGAAATTCACAGGCGATGCTAGTGTTTTAATTGAATAGCAAAAAAATAAATAAATAAGTGAAAGTAAACCGGCAGGATTTTTTTGATTTCATATAAAAATATTGTTTTAAATTTAAAAGATGGAAGTGTTTTTTTCCATCTATGCAAAAAAAAAGGGGCATTTTTATCCGATTTCTAATAATTAAAACAAACAAAAACTCTGATGACACGAAGCAAAAAATTGTTTTAACAACTATTTCCTTTCCTTATCTGGATGGACGGACACACACACACACACACACACACACACACACACACACACACACACACACACACACACACACACACACACACACACACACACACACACACACACACACACACAAATAAATGTGTGTATGCAGCACATCAGAGGAGGGTGCAGGCAAGACCCTACAATGATTACAAACATGAGATTAACAGCTATATTTGTAATAACATTTGTATTTTCCATGTTATGTACTAGTATTTTATATACTAATTATGAAGACGGCATCCCTGAACCAAATAGCAGCGGTATAATGTTAGATAAAGTCAGCTGTCGCACCTAAAGCTTTTTCTTTAGTGGAATCTTCAGGCTACGTTAAAATGTTTTTGACATTTTTCTCATTTCGTTAGGCACTTCCAAACCGCTGCAGCCACACCAAATAACTTTCACCTGCAAGTGTTTCAGATTGACACAAGTTAGTGTAACGTTGCTCATGAACAATTTCTTTCATCGACGTGATGGCGACACTTTGTACTCTTCAATCATATAAAATAAATAAATAAATAAATAAATAAAAATCAAACTGTGAAACTTGTGAATTCATTTAGCAAATTTATTTTCTTACTGGGTCAATAACAACCGTTACTGATGAATTCTGACATGTTCATGTTCCATTACCTATGTCGATCCAGTGGTAAAAATAAAAAGCATTAAGATTGACTCCACTGAGGCTCTGTGCACCACCAAACACAAAGGACAGCCCGCTCTCAACGTATGAAACTCACGTACACTATGACTCAACGCACAATGCTGAAGATATATTGGAAGGCTCTACACAAATATATCCAAATCAAAACATTTGTTAACAAAAGGCACAAGTCAAGAGAAACGGTTTTGTCTTTTTAGGGTTCTTCACTTTCTTTCTTTTTTTTTTTGTTGTTGCAAAAATGCACTTTCTCATCCTCTCTTGAACTACAAAACAAAGGACAATTTACAGAACTATTCATAGAACAAGGAAATAATAAGCAAAGGTTAAGCAACTCTAAAAAGTAAGAGGAGTACAGATGAGAGTGTTGACTAGGAGAGAGAGGGGAAGCAGAGTTGGAATCAGGGCTCACCGACTATCTTGGAGTGAAATACACCAGGGGTGACAGAAAGGTGCAACAGTCAAACACTCTGCTCTTCCTCCACCTCGGCGGCCTCCACTCCCTCCTCCTCATCCTCCCCCTGTAGCCCCCCAACCCCTTCTAGCCCCTCCTCCTCCTCTAGCCCCTCCTCCCCCTCCTGGGCCGCCTCACCCGCTAATCCCTCGTCGCCGATCTCATCGTGAACCACGAAACCCTCTTCCTCCTCCCCAACTTCAAAACCCTCCTCCTCCTCCTGTTTCACCTCTTCCTCATTTCCCTCAGTTTTGGGTTCCTCTTCCACTTTTTCCTCTCCGTCTCCATCTCCGGCTGCTGCTGCTGCTGCTTCGGCATCGCCTCCTGCTTGGCCCAGCTCTTCTTCTTCTTCTTCGATCTTCACCGCTGGCTCTTCTGTCTGGCTGCTGGACGCCTCAACGGCCACATCTTGCTCCAACGCCTCCATCGCCATGGAGTCCTCGGGGTCCTGGTCGTCAGCGGTGCCACAGAACGGGTTTTCACCCTGACAACGGACGAACGGTGTCAACAGATTTTTTTTTATCATTTCTGATTCTGATTCTAAGCACTTAAGAAAACAAAACAATCAGGAACAAGGTCAAAGTGGTTGTGTATTACTTTTTTTTATTTGCAGTTGTGCCACTAGAGCAGGGGTGTCAAACTCATTTTGGTTCACGGGCCACATAGCGGAAAAACTATTCCCAAGTGGGCCGGACCAGTAAAATCATGGTATGGTAATAATAACATACAAATAACAACAACTTCCAGTTGTTTTCTTTGTTTTACTTTGTTCGTGTTCTTCGAGCACTCTGCGCTCTGCATCAGTGTTACCAACTCCTCAGTAAGGAAAGTCACTATTGGCTGTCCTGAAAGTCGCTATAAGTCGCCAAATGACCTCATTGTCTAATTTGCATAATTTACAATTTGCACTTGATCGCAAGGTAATAACACCAGGAAAAGTCGCTGGAGTTGTCGCTAGTCGCTTTTGACCAAAAAAAAAGTCGCTCTGGGGAGAATAGCGACTTTTTGGGGGGAGAAAGTCGCCAAGTTGGCAACACTGCTCTGCATCAGCTTTGTCTGTTTAGACAGAGACATTTTGGGACAATGAGGGCAGCCAATAGGAGACGTTCTGGGGCAATGAGGGTAGCCAATAGGAGACGTTCTGGGGCAATGAGGGTAGCCAATAGGAGACGTGAGTGGCTGTACTTGTGCCGATTTGCTCAGCCCCAGTATTGAGTTTGTTTGAGAAGCAGAAACGATATTGGGACACCAAGTGGACACATTTAGAACAGCCCTTTTTTTCACTGATAAATTGCAGTTTTTATATTTTGCAAAATCATCTCGCGGGCCGGAAAAAAACAGTTTGCGGGCCTGATCCGGCCCACGGGCCATTGTTTGACACCCCTGCACTAGAGGGAACGTAACGGTTTTTTTTTTTTTTTTCATTGATATAAAGACATAACCAGGAACGGTCAAGCAAGAGCAAGCAAATTTCTCATTTTTTGGACTGTATTTAAAAAGATTCCGATAGAAGGAAAAATGAGTGTAAATAATGACGGTTTTAATGATTAGTTAGCCGAGATAACTGCAGAAGTACATAACTTTGTCGATCATGCATGCTTTCCAGCCCATTGTTGGGTAGCAGACACTGACGTACCTTGAGGTAGCTCTCCAACTTCTTGCCAATAAGTTTGTGGTTGAGGATGCTTCGTGCCACAGACAGACTGGCCCTCTTGGACTGCTCCATCATGCCCTCCACAAACAAAACAAAACCACATTAAAAAGACAGCAAATCATCCGCAGACCAGAAAACTTTGCAACTTTACATTTAGATCTGCATTCATAGTCTCTCTAATCTTTAAAGGATGTGAGCTTGCAGAGGTCAATGCTATCACCAAAAGGATAACTTTACTATAAAAACTGTCTATGGCAGCGGTCCCCAACCCCCGGGCCAAATGGGTCATTTGGCACCGGGCCGGACAGAAAGAATAATTAACTTCCATTCATTATGTGAGTCTGAACAATTTTATTTTGAACAATGAGCGGATTTCTCTCGGTTACGTCCATCTAACACTCAACTCTTGACGCCTGCGTCAAGGCGCTGGTCTCGGTCACCTGATACGTTAGCGCGAGATTAAACCCACGAGCTAGCAAGCTAGCGAGCAACATGAGTGAAAGCAGGCGTCTTTGGAAAGAGGAAAAGGCCCAGTGAGGAGACAGAAGAGTCCACGACTCCCAAGAAAAAGAAAGCAAAGTTTAACAGAGCAGATTTTTTATTTTTTTATGTTGTTGTCGCCGTGTTAAGAGGACGCTGCTAATAAAGTTCCAAACGTGCACACAGTGGATTCACGTTTATTATTATATTTAGAAAATACCACAGTTTTCATGCCGGTCCGTGAAAATATTGTCTGACATTAAACCGGGCCGTGGTGCTCAAAAGGTTGGGGGGGCCCGCTGGTCTATAGTATCACAAGAGCACAACTCAATTGGCAAAAAGCCAACATCAGTCACATCAGTGGATGATTACGGATGGATTGTTTTTAGAGAGAGAGAGTGGGGTGGGGGGGGAGTTTGTCGTACCTTTCTGTTGTAGTTGTGGTCGGGAGACTTCATGTGTTTCTGTATCAAGTGCGGCTGCATGGGAATGAAGACGTCACACGCTGAGCAGTGGGCCGCCTCCATCTTCCTCATAAAGTGTTCCATCCCGAGATCTACACACAATCACACACGCATGACTGTCAGCAATCACTTCTGCCGGATTTCCAACAGAGGACGACAGCAGCTGCCGCTGCTGCTGCTGCCGCTGCTGCTGCTGCTGCTTACCCCTGGTGAGGTCCTGCTCTCTGTACATCTGGCAGATGGCAGCACTGTGGTTTTCCAACTGGCCGACCCTCTGCTCCGTTCTTCTGAACTTGTTCTGCAGGTACTTCTGCATGAGGGCATTATTGATTGACAGCTTATTAGTGAGCCAGGCCCGGTCGCTTTGCTTCGTGGGCAAAAAAGTTTTTCCCAAAGGTGACTGACCTCTAAGAAGTCGGTGGTGGGCTTAGACAGCTGGACTGACAGGTACTTGAAGTGGTCTTTGTGGAAGCGGCTCTCCAGGTGCGTTTCCATTTCCTCCTTGTAGAATGAGCGGAATTTGCACACAGAGCAAGCAAACATCACCCTGGAGGAGAAAATGGAAAAACAAAAACAAAACTGAATTGCACGCATTCCCATGGGACAAGCGTCAACTTGACTGTAGTATAGTGGATATAAAGCAGATTTCACTTTAAATCTCAGACTATAATGAACAAAATCTATTTATACTTTAAATGCCTGCATTTGGTACGAGACCAGACAGTTTTTTATTTTATTTTTTGGTTGTTTTTTTCACCCACAGCGATTCTTGAGACACAGTTGGGACGGGAAAAAAGGTTTCACTGTTGTTTTCTTTAAATACGCACAAAACTACCCGGGTTGTCGCGCGATCTTGCCAGTCTCAAATCGCACCACTATTTGAGACTGGTCTAAAGGAAACAATTGTACAATAAATCAGTAAAATGTAATTTTATATGTAACCTTTGGGGTTTGTTTTTTTTCAACTAAAGTAGGCAACTATGTATCGTTTATTTTCATATATTTTTCTTAATGTTTTTATTCTAACTGAGAAACAGGGATTTAGCAGGTGGCCCTCCACAAAGACACTATAAGGACCACAGGATGTTAGCATTCTTCATGCTTTGTGCCCTTTAGTGAGGTGTCTTTATTTTTGTTTGGATTAAGGCAAAGGTGTCAAACTCTGGTCCGCGAGCCAAATTTGGCCCTAATTGCTAAAGACTAAAAGAAGAAAAAAATGGCAGTGGTAGAAGAGTGGTGGTCACCTTCTCGTCCTAACACGGGAGCGAGGCGTCCACGTACCTTTCCAGGAAGCCCCGTCGCTTCCTCATCTTGGGCTGCTTGTCCTGACCTTGGGCCGCGGCCGCTTTGACCAGAGGACTTTTCTTCTCCTCCTCCGCAGCAGGTACAGCTGAACACACAGCAAGGAGACCATGAGGAGAGTCTCAGCTTGAAGACCTGAGGCCTCCTCGTGTGAGGAAACCATCCAGCAATGATCACCAAGGATGGATGAACTCACCCTTATCTGCATCTGCAGCAGGTTTGGTCTCCTGGCAAAGACAGTTTGACATTGCAACTTAATAAATTTGAAAATTTGAAATGACTCAAATTTATTAACGTCAAGGTTCAGAAATTCAAATGTTTTTAAGAAACAAACAAAAAGAGCTTCAAGTCATAAAATGCTGCAAATTTAAGATTACACTGTCACTACCGTATGAAACACAAACACAAGATGTGATAATCCCACCCAGTGGGCGGTACCAGTACCCACCGGAGGTTCCGTCTTTGCTTCGCAGTCGTCACCATTTTTCTCTGTTTGTTCCGGGGGACCAAGCACAACAGCATCAGCATCAGCATCAGCATTAGCATTAGCATGCAGAATAAACACAGTCTGCAGGGGTCTCGCCCCTTGCTTACTTTAATAGTATCAAGAGGATGATTTACAACGGGGGTGTCAAACGTACGGCCTGCGCAATGTTGTTTAACGTCTCCTACCTGCCACTACAGTTGCCAGCGTCCCTTAAAAACAGAACTGTCGAGTTTTTTGTTTTTTTTGTTTGTTTGTTTGTTTTTTACTTACTTGATCTTTATTTTATTTATCATTTTTTACTATAAAAAGAGACATTCAGGCTAATATTCGGTTAATAATAATTAAAATGGTTATTTTTTTTTGTCTCATTAAATATGCTACAAAAACGGGACAAGTGCGTGTTTTATGCGACTTCGGAAAAATAATTTACCAGGTAGTGGCAGTGGGCAGCGTACAGAACCACTTCCTGGTTTTAACACCTGCTGTGGCTAGCTAGTGCAGATGGTAGTAAACATAGGTAGCCAGTTTTGGCTCGGCTCACTAAAAATAGCCCTCAAGAGATATACATATATATACATATACAGCATAAATATATATATATATTTTTATTTTTATTTCTTTAAATGCCCCTGTGCAGTACAATGAGTTGGACACCCCTGGTTTGGAAAGTACCTTGGACGTCTTTTGATCCAGCGACATCCGTCTTACTCATCTTTGACTCTGGCTCTTCTGCCTCAGAAACGGATTGTTTCCTCTTCTTCTGGACGTCGCGCTGCGGCTTCACTTGCTACGGTGAACAAAGCCAGTTCAAATTAGCCTCGGGAAACAAAAATTTAAATATCCCCTAAAAGTGATATTTAGGCAAGTCAACACTCTTCATCAGATTCAAACACTTTCAACAACAGTGAAAGTAAAAAAGACCAAACAAAAAAAAAAAAAATCTCATTTGACAAAGAAATCCATAAAAAAACAAAAAACAAAAATCAAACCGTAAATCATCCACACGAACAAGACCGTGAATTGGAAGTGTACTTGCCACTTTGCGTTACTATACAAAGGGGCCCATCCATGAGGGTAATTCTGCTACCAGTAAAGGCTGGGAGGAGTTAAACTGGGAACGTGACGCTCCAAACAAACTAACAAACAAACAAACAAACAAATCTGGGAGTGCTTTATTGCTTAACATGGTGGCTCAGCGCAGGCACTATGGTGCTTAGGGCTGACTTTGCCACTTGGTTGCCATCAGAACGGGGCTTGAATTGAGTGCAGTCAGTGTCTCAGGAGGTCTTATGTGGCTGGAGGTACTTACTTTGTTAAGGGGTCTCTTGCGGCCCCGCTGGCGGCCGGCCCGCGGGCCCCCTCCAAAGTGCCTCCCGGGGAAGTCGTGAGGCCCTTGGATGGAACCCTGGTGGAAAGCCACACTCTCGGGGTACATGCGGTTGGACAGGAGGGATGGGAGCTTTCCTCTACCACCTCCTGGAGAGTGGCCACGGTGGGACTGGCCACCGACGACGCCACCTCCCCGCCCACTGCCACCTAGTGGTGTGGGGTCAGACCTGCGGCTTGCAAACCCTCCTCCTACTCCTCCTCGGCCCATGGCACTTCCACCCCGTCTGGGGGAGCGTCGGCCCGCTGCGAGCCATCCTCCAGCGCCGGCGCCAGCGCCGCCTCCCTGGCCACTGCCGAAGGGCTCTCTGACATTCTGTCGCATTTTGGCGACTCCATAGGACGAGGAAGGGCTGTCAAAGCCGCCTCCTCCTCCTCCTCCTCCTCCTCCGCCTAGCCCCATTCCCCCTCCAAAGCCCGAACTGCCCCGCTGACCAAACATCACGTTGTCCCCGCGGCCATCGCCGCAACCATAGCTACTGCCGCCAGATCTGTAGAGATCTCGTGGGGAGGTGAGGCCAGAGGTGCGTGAGTCGTAAGACTCGAACTGGTCAAACCTGTGGGAGGGAGGGAGGGAGAAAGTTGATAGAGAAGAGCAGAGAGCAGGCGAGGCAAGAAGGACACGCAGGTTTGGGATTTCTCCACCCGCTGCTCCTTTTCCTCCACGGTCTTGCTTTCTCCATTCTTTTTTTTTTGAATTGCGTGTCAAACAGAACGTATGCAACCACATCATCATAGTACAACGGCGACCTAAACATCACTCGTGCTCCTGGGCTTTGCTTAAAAATGACTTTTTCTCTCTCCTTTTCATTCTTTTGAGAGCTGTGCAAAAAAATAAAAAATAAAAAATATTCTGCCGCTGGTTGTATTCAGCAGTTCAGGTCAAATGCAGTTTTTTTACAGGGTGGACAACAGATGTGAGTATGGTTCATGTGGCCAAACTAAGACATCCCGAGGAGTGACTGCCTGGGTTGGTGTTGAACTGGCACATTTTCTTTTCTTTTGCAGACAACATTGAGTCGTGAGCTTGGTCTCTCGCTCGCTCTCTCTCTCTCTCTCTCTCGCCATTCTGCTGCAGGTCCAGGTCAGAATGAACTGCAGCGGCTGAGAGCCTCCTTCATCAATGTCCAGTGTTTCAGTTGGATTGCATTAAATCTGCTAGAACTTCTACGTTTGTTTGTGTGTGACTTGTTGTGTTGCTTCCATTTGAACCAAGTTGGTAATACTCAAATAAAATTTGACTGGGAAATGGCTGGGTAATAAAATAAAATAAAATAACTTTCCCTCAGAACAAGTTAAGTTAAAGTTAACTTTAAAAAAAAAAAAGGGGATCTAATCGTTAATCGCCAGCCAACTGGTAAACTGTGGGGCAGGAGAGGGCCAAACTGTTATGACTGCAGTCAGCAACTTGCTGCCACCTGGTGGATGAATTGAAACTCACAGTAGTAAAGAGTATTGTGTTCTAGCGATGTCTTGAGGATGCTACAATTCCATTACTACAACTATCACCATTATAGAAGCATCTTCTTGACCCAAACACATTTTTTTTTAACCTCACAAAAAACCCCATGGAATATACAAAGCGCTCCTGTACATGCAGGTATATCAGGCGTGCCTCCCCCTCAGGGCCATTCCCTCACAGTCTCTCTCTGACCTCCCACTGGAGGAGGAAGCTACCAAGTGCATCCCAGCCACACAGAACCACAAAGGAGCATTTGCACTCGCATCCATGGACAATTCCCCTCGACATGGCAGGAAGCTGGAGCAGCCGGACACTGCTAACCATGCTAACCATGCTACCCACGGCACCACACTGCAGTCCAGCCAACCAAAGCAGTCGAGTCAGAAGACACTTTGCTTTCTGCGAGCTCACCTTACAGTTTTTTGCTTGGGCAAACTGACTGGTGGGGCCACAGTGGGTTGTAAAATGTGACAGAGGAGCTGGAGCAGCAGCAGATGGATGGAGTGTTTTGGTGAGCCGCCTCATAGAAGGAAATAATATTTCTACTGAAAATGAACCAAAGCAAAGTTCTGACAAAATCAGTGTCTTTGGAGCTCCACAGTGTTTGACTGAAAACACTGAAAAAATGATGAAATGTGGCTATGTTATTATTGGCATTATTTATATTGGTTATTATTAATATAATTTGTACAAGTTTGACAGGCCGGATTAAAAAAGGATAACGGGCCTCATATGGGCCTCCGGGCCATAGTTTGCCCATGCCTGTCTTAGCACAATGTATTACTTGAAGTCACTCGATGGTTGTACTTCAGGCTGCTAGTACGCCACCCCAAGGGAGCCCCCCGCCCCCACCCCCATTTCGGAGAATCGGAAAATTCTGATGCATTTAAAAATAAATCTACTCCATAAACTGACATTTTATAAATACTGTACTTGGTTTCAAATTGTTGCTGTTGAGAAATGTCAAGGTCATGGAAGGTGATAGTACACCTTGAATGAAAACTGATGTGGCATTTCAAAATAAAGCTCCAAAAATATAGATTATGTGTTAAAATGTACATAATTAGCGACAAATATTTTAGAAAAATTCCTAGTTATCAATCAATCGTTCAACTTCAGGTTGGCAGTGCACGACTCCAGGAGACCCCATCTTGACATTTCTGGGCTATCGTCCTTCCATCGTTACGTTTTTAGTGTGGTGGATAAAGTTTCTACAGACAAACAACAAATCATGGGGGTTATGATTTTAGATAGATCTTTTTTTTTTTTTAAATTTGAATAAAATCTGACTAAGATTATTAGAATCTTTGCCTTGGCGATGAACTGGTCTATTGGTGGGGCTCAGTCCCTAATAAAGTTTTGCAGCTGCAAATTGATGATATAGGGAGGAAAAAAAAAAAACAGCCAAGGCTGATGGAAAAAAAAAATCCAGTGGCCATCTTTAAAAATCCCTAGTCTTGAGCCCCAAATGTGATGTCCTTGACAATAATCATGTCGAGTTCATTCCGATGAATACGTCTATTTCTACTGCCTGTTTGTCTAGCTGACAAAACTTGAAGTCATTGTCACACGAGCCAAGCAGCAGCTTGCAGGCCTGACGAGCAACAAGGCCGCCTGTTTCAGCGCTGCTACTGACCATCTCCATTCACCACCACCTTACTCCACCCAGCAGTCTATGCTGTCTAGGTCTCCCTGGCATTTCTAGACCACTACTCCAGAAACTTGACAGGATTTTATTTGGAATATCTTTCGACAGAGTAATAAATCCAAGTTGAGATGACCGCTGTGAATGAAGTGCAAGTGAAAGCTAGCCTAGCCATAGCAACAGCGACGTTATATTAGGGATGGGTGATATATCGGCGTTTGCGATATATCGTCAAAAAAATTCACCGCGGTAAGAATACGTCATCTCGCGGTAAGAACGATAAACTCCTGCCGATGACGTAATTATGTGTCGCACAATAACAAGCACGGGGCTGATAGCGCAGCCACCGTGCTCGAGAATCGATCGTGGATGGTTTGCAAAGTGAAAATAAACACCACGGAAACGATTTACAAACATCCTCTTATACTCTTTATTTATTTTCTTTCCGGTCGGCGGACCGGGATGTTGACGCAGGAAACGCAAAAATGTTAGCGAACTTTTACTGGCACAACTCCGAGTCAATTTTAGCATGGACCTTTTCAGGCTTTGTGTTCTAAAGAAGCAGACGTTCAACTCTGTCGTTTATCCACACCGTCTCTTCACGAGCGATCTTTCTTTCATTTCTCTGTTGCGCTTGTTTATAGCGAGCCACTGCTTCTGTAAACACGGCGTGCTTCAGGCGTTCGTCTTCTTTTTCCGCCTTCAGGGAGTAAACTTGCGGCGCCACACCAGGCCGGGCAGAGGTACTACATCGTTTTCGGTCGTTTCCAGCGTATCCGTTTAAACAGGATTTTTTTTGTTTTGTTTTTTTAAATACGGCTTTGTGTAAAAGCGTTTCTTGTGAGCGTATCCGAATAAACATATTTTTTTGTTTTGTTTTTTGAAACAACGTGAGCTTTGTGTAATTATGAAATGTGTTGTTAAGGTCCTTACACACCGTGCAAGAGACGAAGCCACGCAAACAAACGATGCAAAAATGCCAATTTTTCTGTAGACACCAAGCGAGAGGCGAATATGCGTAGAAAATTCACTAAGCAAATAAAGTTTGCCGCTCTTTCTTTTGCTTTTAAAGTGTGGCGACCGAGACGCTTTGTTTTACGTGCACATAAGGAACCACCGCCTTCTACACCACGGCTTTTACAAGTAAATAAGATTAGATGGCAGAGTTCCACACGACGATCCAGGAGCTCATATTTGACCCAGTGAAATTTGGCCAGTACTTTAGAATTTGTTTGCCATGACCAAAGTTTTGATGTGATGTCATCGACAGGCCAACATCATTTTGATTGGTCAGAGTGAGGTCCAGCCGTTTGCCTTTTAGCCTCCGAAAAATTCGACACAAGAGCAAAAAAATAACAACCAATTTTCGCTGCCGGTGCGTGTGGTTGCATTGACTTCAAAAGGTTGTTTTTTTTTTTTTTTTTCAAAAAAAGCAAATTTTTCACCTCGCATATTTGCTCCCAGTGTTGAAGGACCTTTATGTTGGACTGTCATTACCGGTTGCCTTCTTACTATCATGGCGGCGCAAGATGGTCAACTACTGTGAGCCATATGTATATGTATATGTATATTAACCAGTGGGTAGGAAAACCAACAACTACTTCCAGCGATTGTAGAATGACACTAATATATTTATGGACAGTGTATTAAATGTTTGCTAATGAATCTTGACAACTTTTCCATACTGTAACTGTGCAGTCAATTCAATTTAATTTAATCAATTCAATTATTTGACACTTCAGAGATAATCACACCCCTGGTTATAAAAAAAAAAAAAAAGGTCGTACTGCAGATCCCCAATAAGGCATCAAAAGCTAGATTTTTTCTTCTTCTTGTAAATATATTATAGTGTGAAAGTGGTGACAACCCCATGACTTGTTCACAGGCAACTTCTCAGCCACATGCTACCATAGCATGTATTTGACATATCTAGTACTAAAACACATCATATACAACGCTTGTGACCGCAAAACTTGCACGCGTAGTGACAGAATATTACCGTTTTGGACAGAATAAAAAGTGAAGTAAGACAAAAGTATTACCTGTCAGCACGAGAGCCTTTAAATCCTCCCTCCAGCTGAGTGAGCATGTCCAGGCGCTGATTAATCTTTGCAATAACCGCGTCTGCATGCGTGCCTGAGGATGAGAGCAGAGACGACCCAGACAGCCCTCTCTTCATGTGACTGCCGCCTCCGTATCCCCCGAGCCCGGACATCGAGTCCTTGTGACCTCCCCCGTACAGGTCAAAGCCACCAGAACCTGATACAGGAAGGGATGAAAAGAACTGCATAACTTTTGGATAATGCTATGCAATTCCTGCAACTCCAATGGTCTTTTGAGCCGTAATTCTCTTTTATGAGAATTACGGCGTATGCGCTTCACAACATTCAATGGAAACGCCTACAAATCACAATTGTGCCATGTCGAAATTTTTATGAAATTTTCGCTTTTTATTTGAGAAAAATTGGAATGGAAACGCAGCAATAGAGACAAACAAACATTGGCACACCAAACACAAACACACCTATGCACAATTTAGAGTTTCCAATCCAGTTTTTTTTTTTTTTTATTGTGGGAAGAAGCCGGAGACCCTTGAGAGAACCCAAGCAGACACACAGGAGAACATGCGACCTCAGATCCGGAATGGAACCCACAACCTACTTGCTGGCAATGTTAACCACTGCGCCACCGTGCGTAGTAATAACCCAGAGTAGTAGTAGTAGTAATTCCAAATAAAAAAATTCTTAAACATTTAGTATTCTCGATTCACTTTACCTCTGTTTCCAGATCCTCCACCTCCCCAACTGGAGTAACCTGCCAGAGGAGAGAAGACAGTCGGTTGTATGGAACACAATGCAACGCCAAAAGTCAACGCTTGTACGATTACGTACTGTGCACAGTCGTATTAATCGAGTATTTTCCAGCACACTTATGATATTCAGAGGCAGCCTGATCACCTAAATTCATTGAACAACGCGATACGCTGTTGAGTGTGAATATATTTTAGGAAGATTAACGCAGTGGCGAGATGAGCGTTGGGATATCTCCGCTGTTCCATACATCAAAGAACCATTCAAGCCACGTTACGTAAACGATTAAATAAATAAATAACAAAACAAAACAAAACCTGACTGTTGACTGTGTAAAACCGTCAAAACCCGAACGTGTCAGTTAGTTGCGTAGCGGTAAACTGCATCGCTATTGTCCAACAAATTAGAGAAACCCTTCAAATGTGTGAAACAATGGGCCTGCATGATCGATGTGTTAGCGGGGAGACTTAGCGCGTCGGTGGCTACGGAGACCAGTTAGTCACTTTAACAAAAATAAAAGGGAAATAATGCAACGTAAGAACAAGACTGAGCGGGTCACAAGCCGTCGGCTTGTGTTGGAGGAAAAAAAGAAGCTAAAACCCGCCCGTGTAAAAACAGGGGAGTTGCTCTGAATGGTCACGGCAGAGCAGGCCAGTGTCTCCGGCAAACAAAGCCAATGCGGGGCCGCTGCGTGCAGCCGGAGCAGAATTTCATCACAGAACGGTTATTAAAACTGTGCACACCTACCAGAACCGAAGCCTCTGTTGTCCATAGTTATTTGAAATTCAGAGTGCTATTAAACAAACAACTCGGGGCCTCACTATTCCTCACGTTAGCTCGTCCGGCTAGCGGCTAGTGGGAGAACAGCTCGGTCTGGCAGAAAGAGCAGCGACGCCTACAAATCACGTGACCGCCGAGTGTTCCCCGGAACGGACACAAACAATACTGCCACCTACAGTATGGGAGTGAGAGAGTGGTTCTCCGTGATTCTCCGCCGTCGTCCTCGTGGGGAAATTTGCATAATCATCACAACAACTGTCTGTATCGTGCATATATTGTGTGTGTGTGTGTGTGCGTGTTCGTTTTCTTCGAGATCATTTGTTTGACGTAAAGCGTAGTACAAATAAAATTCATAGTGTCCCCTGCTGTGAGGGGCGGTCCTGTACCAGTATAGAAGCAGGCCAGCAGATGGCAGTATACCTACGTTCGCCGTTACCACCTGTACAGGTGCCCAAATTTGTGTCGGCTCACTAGGAACTGACCGGTGCGCCCAGTCCACCCCTGCAGGTGAGACTGAAAAGGAGTTAAGTTACTGTATTGATTATTTTGGAGATTATTAAAATGACTGCAACCAGCTCCAGTAAGCGTGCTGCAGGGTTAGTGCTTGTAATGGGACATATGTATTCTTGGGTTATTCTTTACTCTGTTGTATTCTAGGTTATATGATCACTAGTAGCGTATGTAACCTCTTGATTTCCCCGTCTAGAATATGAGCTGTGAAATCGTCCTGCCAGTCCTGTATTCATTGTTGTGTCTTCCCTATTCTCTTCCTCCTTCTCCCTTATCTTGTCCCCTCCCGGTCCTGCTGCATAAAGACTTGCTTCTTTAAACTCTGTGCAGTTGCACTGGCATTCATTCTAGCTGTTGCACTTGTTGCATCTTTTCTGTTGGGTGTACTTCGTTTGTGCCTCGGATATCCGATCTTTTATTTCCGTTCATTAAATTACTTATGCCCTGCGATGAACTGGCGACTTGTCCAGGGTGTCACCCTGCCTTCGCCCTAAGACAGCTGGGATCGGCTCCAGCAGACCCCCGTGACCCTGAATTGGAATAAGCGGGTATAGAAGATGAATGAATGAATGAATAAATTACTTATTTACTCAGCATTTCTGCATCAGTATCTTTGCTCTTTTCCACAACAGTGCTCAAGGCGCCACCTCCTCGCTTACTGGCCACAACTATCTCTCAGGACAACAATCCTACAGCAAGCCTAGCGTTCAGTATCAGGCATCTATCTTAATCTTGATGGAATTCCAGCAGTTTGACAGTGCACCCAGCAGACAGGGTCAGTCAGCAAAAACAGGTTTTGTAGCCAACAATGAAGCTCCTGACATACAATATAAGGTTGTGTGTTTCGTTCACCAAGAGCTGCTCGACATCCAGGAACCAGAGAACAACTGCAATACAACATTTGATCCAGGTTTGGAAAATGTTGCTGTCTTTAAAGTTCTAAATATAGCATATTATAATAGCATATTGTTGCCATCTAAAACAAACAAATCCAACGTAAGAATTCTAATGACCTTTTAGCCAAGTATCCAAATACTGACGTCACAACTGTGGCCTTGGCTGCCCTTTAGTGTTGATTTTTTTTCTTTTTTCTTTTGTGGACAGGGAAGTAGCTGAAAAATATTCCTGATTGGTGCACACAGTGGGTCTGAGAGGACTGAAATTTAATCCATGTCATGTGTCCAGTATGTATGCCATGTTTGACAATAAAGTTGAGTTGAGTTGAGTAAGACGGCTGTATTATGTGTAGCTCTAATTTGCTTAGCCTAATATCTTGCAAGCTTGCAAGCTTGGGCACACAATACGTCAATGTTAGGAGAGTCAATTTGCTTTGCTTTTCCAAACAGCAGACAACAGGGGATTTTGATCTCCTTTCAGAAGACAGGCGGAGGAAGAAAGAGGCTGTAGGAGACAGGGAGGGAGAGAGGGAAAGAGAACAGACAGAATGTTTGTCTACATCACAACATGTGAGTTATTTTTGCAGTTTGTCATCATGACACATCAGTTGTTTCTAGTTTAACATCTCTGGTTTGTTTGAAATGTGTGACGAATAATCAGCTTCTTTTTTTTTTACTGCGGCCCATTAAAGTCAGTGTGCGTGTTTCCGACAGATTTGCTGCGGCGCTTTTCAGAAGCGTGAAGCTGCGCCGCTTCATAAAAATGTGTGCTGTTCCGTTTTTCTAACTTGACTTTTTTAAACTTGAAAGGTCCTTGACATACAAGAGAAAACAGACAAGACAAAGGAAACAGTGGTGGCTAAGCAAAAAATAATGTCACCAGGAAAATAAGTTAAATGTTCTTTACATGTCCACATCCATAGGTGTGGAAAAACATACAGAGATGGATGACAGGGTCATTTATATTATTATTGCTTTATTGAGGTAATATATGCACAGGTCACATGTACCATTACACAAGAACACATTCCCTGCCCCCCCCCCCCCCCCCACCCCCAATGCTGTTGCTTTGCTGCGTGCCATTTCACTGTTTTTAAGATTAAACAGCCATCTGTGCCTGGAGAGACTTTTCTTCTTTTTTTCCCCCAGACAAATACATAAAAACTTTTACAAAATGTTTATTCAAAAAGAAAAATGTGTGCTTGTTTGAACAGTTGTTTCAGTCCAGCAGTTGTAAAATGACTGCTATCGGCAGTCAGTTTTCCTGATATGAACCAAGGAGTGGTGCGGGCGAGGCGGCTCACTCTTCAGGTTTGGTTGCTGAAACACAAAAAAACCTGTTCTTGTGATATTTCGTTTGCGTGGTGAAAATGAGAATGACAACACAGGTTCTCAATTGACTGTGTGTGTGTGTGTGTGTGTATGTGTGTGTGGTTTAATAGAAACAAATAACCTGACATCTGTAAATATGTGACTTGTAGGTGGACACATTTGCACATGTGTGCTTATGCGCGCGCACACACACACACACACACTTTCTTAACATTCATAGCAAGACAACGATCTACACAGGATCAGCACTGCATGGGGAATATAATGCTGCAAATTGAGCATAGAAAATAATAAATAAGATAGGTTGTTTAAACACAGAGAGATAGAGAAGGAGCAGCCAAACAAAGAATAAATCAACGGTCTCTCTATTTTTTTGGGGGGGGGATTTTTGATTGTTGGCCACCTGGCCAGAATCTGTCAACATCTTGTATTGTTTTTGCACAAGGATGCATCCCAACAAGTGCCTTGGTTCAACCAAAATTCTATGTGATATGTAATGGTGTCGACACAAATGTTAAGCATGCAATGTACTTATTTCATTCATTCATTCATTTTCTATACCCGCTTATTCCTGTTCAGGGTCACGGGGGTCTGCTGGAGCCTATCCCAGCTGTCTTAGGGTGAAGGCAGGGTGGCACCCTGGAAAAGTCGCCAGTTCATCGCAGGGCCACATAGAGACAGACAACCATTCACACTCACATGCACACCTACGGACAATTTAGAATATTCAATTGACCTCACGTGCATGTTTTTGGAGTGTGGGAGGAAGCCGGAGAACCCGGAGAGAACCCACGCAGACACAGGGAGAACATGCAAACTCCACACAGAAAGGTCCCAGGTCCGGGCCCCGGAATCGAACCCACGACCTTCTTGCTGTGAGGCGGCAGCGCTAACCACTGCGCCACCGTGTCACCCGAGTACTTATTTCAGGAAATGCTTAAGTCAATAAACACAATTAATTAAAATAGGATTTTACTGTCATCATTTCAGTTGACATCTTAATGGACTGTGTGTGTGTGTGTGTGTGTGTGTGTGTGTGTGAAGCCATATTGTTATTATTGTACAGATTATTTAAAAAAAAAAAAGCAGTTGGAGGTGTGGAACACAAGAAAACACAAGCTCTGTAAATGAAGAAAGTATCTCTCTTATCTGCTGCACCCTGGAACATTAAAAAAAAGAAACATGATCTGGAAGGTGAAGAAGAAGCCAAGTGACAAAGACCTACAGGGACAACTTAAAGTTATTAGTTTTTAGTCAACAAAAAGGTGAGGCTCAATGCAGTCAAAAGGTTCAAATGGGTGCTGCCAAGATCAATGAAACCTGACATAGACACACCATGAATGAAATATATTAGAACAGTTAAATTTAAAAAAATTTTAAAAAAACCCAAAAAACCCTGATGACTCTAAAACAGACCTGGCCAAACCTCACAGGAGAAAAAATATCATAAGATATGTAGAAAATATGTGTTTTGATGTCAATGGAAAATGAACCAAAGCAAAGATGCAACAAAATCAGTGTCTTTTGCCCTATTGGCACGGGATTAGTATTACCTGGGGACCTCTGGTAATTTGTAAATTACATACATGGCAACTGTAAATGAAATGTCAAAGAGGCAACGTGACTTATGAACAGTGTGCAGTTGTCGAGATAAGAGACTTCCTCTTTTCTGGTTGAATGGACCTTGCTCTTTTTTCCAATGGGTTTCCAGTACCGATACGAGACTGTAGTTGAGCCTAAAACGCTGCCAAAACTGCCACTAATAACTTTCCCCGCGGCCTACATTTTTTCAATTGGAAAAGAAGTAGAAAAGACAAAACACACACCCCGATCACAGATTCGCACGGGACTACAGTAGTATTATCACAGCACGTCTGTGTTTGGCGAAATATAGTCGATCATTTGCGGTGGAATTTTTACTTTACACATGACAGACATGGCACAATCGCATGGGATCAAGATCACAGAATCAGAACCAGCTTTATTGACCAAGTTTGTACATTGAATTTGACTCCGGTTCTTTCTCTATTCTACTACTTAGGTTAAAAAAACAAACAAAAACAAACTACAGAATAAGTAAAAAGTAAAAAGTAAGGGTAAACAAACAAGTAAACAATGTGCAACCGGAAGTATAAATAAACTATAAACAGTGTGCATCTTGGTGGAGTAAAATAAGGATCTATATACAAGTCTACATAGTATATATATATATATATATATATATATATATATATATATATATATATATATATATATATATATATATATATATATGTGTGTGTGTGTGTGTGTGTGTGTGTGTGTGCAAGTATTCGTTATGTTGTTCGAGCGACGGGAAAGTCAAGCCACCAGAACCAGAACCAGAACCAGAACCAGTGAGAAGAACCGCTGGTCCACTCCGTCCCCTTCATTGTGTTAGCTCCGACCTCCACTCGCGCCAATCACCTGGCCGCCAGTTGGGAGGGAACAGGTGTAGGGAATTGCAACTCAACGTGCCAGGTTGCGGAAGAGGAGAAGCTCGGAGCGGCAACCGGTTTCCACCACTCTGTCATTCAGTGGTGTTCCAGTGGACACAGCGGAGCCAGTGTGATCGGTACATTTTGGGGGGTGGGGGGATTTCAACAGTCATGGGTGATCAGGAGAGTGGTGGGCAGTTGGTCAAAAGGTAAGAGCTTCACTCCGGTCACACTCTGTGTGTGTGTGTGTGTGTGTGTGTGTGTGTGTGTTTCTCCCTGAGTCTCAAAACCAGACCGCAGCACTTCCAGTGACAGTGGCCAACTTTAGCGAGATCAAATGGGGGTCAATGAATTACGGTTGATCAGATTTTACCCTAAATTGACGGTGGGGGGGAAAGACTGCTTGTCTGAGAAAGAGAGAAACGTGACGAGATGTAAAGTACTGCTGTCAATCAATCAGCGCAATGTTTCGCTGAGCGCGTTTTGCACCCGGAAGCACACAAGATGATTCTGCTTGTGGCCACGGTGGGACAGCTGGAACACTGAAACATTGAATGATAACCTATGGCAAAAATGAAAAAGTCAATATGCCTTCGTTTTGTCTATGCAACCCTGTGACGAAGATGTAGGTTGTCAAGCGTTTCCACGCGCACCGTGTCCATAATCACGCTCTTATAACGCTGAAAGGCGGCGTTTATGTCCAGTAGTTGGATCTTCATAGAACCTTTCTTTGGAAGCGTCTTATCATGCTGTTGGAACAAATCAATCAAGTATATTGACGACGGAAAATTTCATTTTCGCAACAGTCTGAGAGGCCTCTGTGTTTGTCAGCTTTCTTCAAACAATGATGTTATAAAATTCTGATTAGAAAGTGTGTGTGTGTGTGTTTTCTTTATTCAAAAGAAAACAGGTTTTATTCAGAAAAACAGGTTGCTACTTGAACGTCCCCAAAGTGCTCTCCATGAATCAGCAGTTTTTAAAAAGATACTAAATTGACCTACATTTTAAAAGAAATACTTCTATGTTTTACACCTGTAAAAACAAAACAAAACAAAAAAAAACCGTTGGGTTCATTCCAAATGGATAGATCAATAGTGCACAGAAAGAGGTGTAATGTTAGTTTTGCAACCTTCCCCTCACCTGCTCTACCTGCTCTACCACTATTTTCAGGGAGCTCAATGAACTTCTCACGCTTGCCCCTGTGACACACCTAACTCAAGTGACTGCCAACACTTGGATTTTTATAGATTTTCTCGATTCTTCGTTGCAGCTCCAATGTCTGTATGTATCAATGATAAGATTTTCCTTTATTAGTCCCACCATGGGGAAATGTCCAGCATTACAGCAGCAAAGCGGATATCAAAACATCAGAGGCATAAGTAAAAAAACAGACAATGAATAGCCAGCAAGCAGTAAAAGGGAGCACTGTTGATGTGCATTATAATGCAGTTTATGTAGACTTGGAGAGTGTTGTGGTCTACTGGGAGCACTGTGTGAAAGAGTTTTGGAAATAACATTTTATGTAGGTCAAGGAATTTCGTGGTTCAGTGGAAAAAAAAAAAAAAGAAGGTGAAAAGAGTGCTTTTCTTGCGTTTGTTTTTTGCAACATTGTACAATATTTATACTTTTCCCGCATGTGGTCCAATCTGTTGTCACAATTGTGTTTTTTTTCTCCTTGCTTTTTTTCAATTTTCAGACAACAAACTGGAGGCTTTTGTCAACATCACAAGAAACCTTTGTTTCACTCCTGCTTCCAGTTGGTGGTCCTGCTTTGTCTCGTACTCTTCGTCTTCAGTTATTTTCTCTCCGGGAGCTCATTTTCACCTCATGAACATTACCGGACAATAATCAATCACATGAATAAGGTTATAATACGTCTTCCTCATCTCGTCCCCCAAAAAGTCAGGGCAGCACAAAATAATTTCCAGCAAACTACGGAAACGTCTCCATCACCATCAACGGCAGCCCCTAGTGTCCGTACAACACTTCCTGTTTTGCCTACTTCAGCAGACCCTACAGTAGCTGCCACTGTACCATCATCTGCACTGCCTGCTGTGCCACTTCCTGGTACTGAGTACCACTCGGCTTATGCACCCAACTACCACTTTATCATGGATGACACAGAGCTTTGCAAGAACCAAACTCCTTTTCTGGTCCTGATGGTTCCAGTGGCACCACACGATGTGGAAGCTCGGAATGCCATCAGGCAAACCTGGGGAAACAAGAGTGTCGTTCAGGGTGAAGTGGTGCTCACTCTGTTTATGCTTGGCCTCGCCGGGAAAGATAATGCTGAGCAAATGCACAAGTTGATCACAGAAGAGAATTTGCAGCACCGTGATCTAATTCAGAGTGACTTCTTGGACACTTATCTTAATCTCACCATCAAAACCATGGTGATCATGCACTGGCTGGCCACACACTGCCCCACAGCAGCGTACGCTATGAAGGTGGACTCAGACATGTTCCTGAACATTGATAATTTAGTGATCATGCTCCAGAAACCAGAAATCCCAAAGCAGGAGTACCTCGCAGGATATCTGATGGTGAACAGGCCAGTTGTGCGCTCAAAGGATTCCAAGTGGTACGTTTCAGAGGAGTTATTTCCGGAACCCACATACCCAACGTACACTCTAGGAATGGGATATATTTTCTCCAACGACCTCCCTGGAAAATTTGTGGAAGCCTCAAAATCAGTCCCACCTTTTAACATTGAGGACGCCTACATTGGAATGTGCATGAAAAAACTGGGACTGTCCCCCAAATCACCACCTGACCCATCCCAGTTCAAGGCGTACAACACAAAGTATGACCGCTGTGAATATTCCAAGATCATCACATACATTCTTGGGTCTGCGAAAGAACTGTTGGAATACTGGACAGATCTGAAAAAGCCAGGGGCACCTTGTTAGCACCCTAAAGCACTGAGAGATCAATCGTTTGGCAAAGAATTGTGGGTAAAATCCAGATATCATGAAGGGTAGCTGAGTACTCACTTTGAAGCAGTCTTTTCAAACATTTAAAATTGTCATTTGAAGTTTGTTGGTCGTCTAACCAAAGGGCAACGTCACTTGGGGCTTTGGTACTGTATTGTAATTTTTTTTTTTTTTGTTTGTGCCTATTGCTGCAATGAAAGTGGTTCTATTATCTCTTCCACTGAGTTTCTCTCTTGTGTAAAGCAACATGAAGTAAAAGAACTTTCTTTGTGCTTTTTCTTTGTGATTTTTTTTCTTTGAACTACAATTGGTTTTTGGTGTCTTCATTCAGTTTAATGAACAACTACTTCAGTCTAGGTTCACTCTTCATGTCAATGCTGTCACTAAAATATGGATTAGGACTGGAATGGCTGGGTGGGTGGGTGGGAGGGAGGGAAGGAGGAAGACTTTCTCTGCTTGGATGTTGACTATGATAACGGCCTATAATATTGCACCCATTGGTGACTTCAAATGGTTTTTTCTAAGACAATTTGTTTGGGGTCGTGGGTGTAAATAAAATGACGTCATTATTTGTAGTAGAAACGGCTGGGCACAGAACACGTCTGGACAGATATTTAAAGAATGCCTTAAATATCGTGAAATTATGTGAAAAATTATGAGTCTTTAAAAAGTTTGAATCAATGGTGCAAAAATAAGGAGTGGAAGGAAGTTGGAGAGCCGGGGAGCAGAGTGACTGATGCACTGTCAGAAGTTTATTGACTCTGCCGGTGTCATAAAGAGGGAAAATACGAGTCCTTCACGTGGGTTTGTTGGCACAGCCGGCATTCTGAAGAATCGCTTGGAAATATGTCCACCGACAAGGTAAAGTAACATGCGTGACATGTTTGTTTGTTTTAAATATTGTTCTATTGTTCTTTTGAACGTGACAGACAACTACAATTACACAAACAAGGATAGTGTATTGCTTAGACAGACGGCAGTGTTTTGCGCTTGGTTTGCATCATTCTCGTCGATGAAAATTGCTTGGAAATGATGTGGTGTATAATGGCTATAATGTTACAACAGGTTCTAAACTGGTGTAGCTGTAATGCCTACAACAGCTGTTCAGACGACGCAACGTCGCATTGATTTGGTGGAAATGGCGAAGTGAGGAAGTAAACACGCTGCAGCGCTAGTTTATGGATGGGGGAAAATACAAATAGTGGCCCAGCTGGAGCGCTCGTATGTGTTCAGGAAAAACACCAATATGAAATGCAAAACAGACATTGACAATAACGTCGTAGCAAACGTTCAACGCTTTTATTACTTCGTCTTTCATCGAGGTTAATTATTGGGTTCCATTCCGTCATTTTACAATCTTATGTATTTGTAATAGTAGTATGTAAGACCGCCTCTAAATAAAGGTGTGACGTTGCCGTAAAGTGGTTCGTCCTATATGTAATCAATGACGACACAGGAAGCCGTGTCGGGTCGTGCGTGAAAGCTACACAGTGTAGTTACAGCCGGCACAACCCTCCTCTCGCTGCCAAGGCGGCACCAGTGATTCTATTCATCGTTAATCTACTGCTTTACTTAGTTTGGAATCATAATTTTATGGTCGAAAAGTTACCTAGTGCTGCTTTAAAGATATGAAAGACATTTTACACTAAGATTAAGCTTTACAAAAATACAATAAAACAATACAGTAACAAATATTGCGTATATACACCTGAGCGCTCATACGCATACTTTGATATTTATTGAAAGAAATGATTTGCATGCTTCTATTTTCACCTTTTGTATTGCTTTTTGACCGCTGCAACAGTCTAGTTTCCCAATTTGGGATCAATAAAGTTCAATCTAATCTAATCTAATCTAAATTTCAACAGTAACCATTTTTCCCAAAATCCAGCTTCCTGTTGCCTCAGGTCTGGTGAAAAACTCCGTGCTCCTCCCCTTCCTTACCTTTACGCTATATGCGTAGGGTGACCAGATCCCAACTTATCAGATGTGGGACAGGGAGTGGGACAATGTGGGACAAAGTGGAACACCTCAGTGACGTTACCAATGCATCGATAGTAATCCAAAAGTAATAACATTTCTATTCCGGCCGTGCACATAGTATGAGTTTGCCACCTGTTTGATTCAAAGGACTATGATAATAACTAATAGAACTACTATGCAAATAAAAACGTAACAACAGAAATGCATTTGAAATATCTGTATTTACTGGACAATACAGGTTCTTCGCAGGAAAGAGGCTTTGATTTGATTGTGAAGACAAAAAAAATGACAACCAATAAAGGAGCTCTCAAGAATGTCTACAGTTTTCACAGTATTGTGACCAACTTGGCCAAGACAACTATGTACAGTAACAAACAGTCATGTCTTGAGGCACAGCTTAGTCAATATCAAGCAGCAAGTACTGTATTGATGACGCCTGCACACCAGAGTCCAGAGACATTGAATGAACTTTATTGCTCCGCGCTTCACTCGTTCAGGTTTACCTGACAACGTAACTTACTGCCACCTGGTGGCGTAGCGGTATAACAACCGACTATGGGGCGCCGTTTGTAAAGTTTGTCATGCTTAAAATAACAGCAACATTTTGTCACATTTAGCTTCAAATCGTGTTTTTAAAAAGTTGTGTGCATTTTTGAAAGTCACTTTTTTTTAGCACATTTAACTCTTTAAATATAAATGTTAAATATAAATGTTAAATCTAAATATAAATGTTAAATCTAAATATAAATGTTAAATCTAAATATAAATGCTAAATCTAAATGTTAAATGTTAAATCTAAATCGAAACGTTAAATCTAAATCTAAATGTTAAATCTAAATCTAAATGTTATATCTAAATGTTACACCTAAATGTTTCGGTGCAACTAAACATTTAGCTAGTATGCAAATTCAAGCTGCCGGAAACCGGAAGTACCACAATAAAAGCTCGACGATGTGGAACTCTTTTTTTTTAGTGTCAAATAACGAATAAACAACTATCTTTTCGGGGCGAAAACTGCCTCTTGGACATAGATTGGTGGTTTTAAGTACCCAAAAATAACAAACCCGTTTGGAGATACTGTATTTTACGAGTACCTTGAGTGTTTAGTGTTACTTAGTTTTGTGCGGGACTTGCGCAGCAGAGCTTGCTGTCTCTCGACAGCCTCCACAGCCGTGGTCATGCATACACTGCTAACATGTCCGACTCTGCGTTGGAAGAAAACAACGGCAGAGCCGTTTTGGCGGCTATACGAAACAAATGTTGCTGTGATTTAAAGAATGAAAACCTTTACAAACGGCGCCACGTATTATGGAGGCAGGCGCAGGTTCATGAGCCACACCATTGTGGCTGGTTGTAGGGGCTACAGGTCGTACGTTGCTGCGCAAGTCCCGCACAAAACTAAGTGACACTAAACACTCAAGGTACTCGTAAAATACAGTATCTCCAAACGGGTTTGTTATTTTTGGGTACTTAAAACCACCAATCTATGTCCAAGAGGCAGTTTTCGCCCCGAAAAGATAGTTGTTTATTCGTTATTTGACACTAAAAAAAAGAGTTCACCATCGTCGAGCTTTTATTGTGGTACTTTCGGTTTCCGGCAGCTTGAATTTGCATCCTAGCTAAATGTTTAGTTGCACCGAAACATTTAGGTGTAACATTTAGATATAACATTTAGATTTAGATTTAACATTTAGATTTAGATTTAACGTTTCGATTAAGATTTAACATTTAACATTTATATTTAGATTTAACATTTATATTTATATTTAACATTTATATTTAGATTTAACATTTATATTTAACATTTATATTTAAAGAGTTAAATGTGCTAAAAAAGTGACTTTTTAAAAACACGATTTGAAGCTAAATGTGACAAAATGTTGCTGTTATTTTAAGCATGACAAACTTTACAAACGGCGCCCCATAACCGACAACACTTGTCATATCGATACAAGTACGACGCTGAAGTTGGCACCACTTTCGCCGCGGTGCTTCTCAGGTTTTGATTCCACATTTTTAAAAAAAATCCCGCAATTTGACCGCTAGATGGCTGTGCTTATCCCTACACTTTTCAACATATAAAATTCAGCGAATCATTATGTCTATGTTGAGGTGGATTTTGTTGTCATCTTTGGAGTCCCCCCAGAAGGCCAAAAATGATTTGCCGTGAAATATGTCAACTGATTATAAAAGTAGAGCTCCCAGTCTTTACAACGACACTTCACATGTCCATTTCTACTGTATAGTTTTTGAAATAATCCACCTGAAAAACTGAAAAATATCATAATGTCAATGGCAAAGTTGTCAACTTTGGAGTCCCCCCCAAAAGGCCAAAAATGATTTCCCGTGAAATATGTCAACTGATTGTGATAGTAGAGCTCCCAGGCTTTACAATGATACATCACGTGTCCATTCTACTGTATAATTTTTTGGGGGGAAAATCCACCTCAACATAGACATCATAATTCGCTGAATTTTATATGTTGAAAAGTGTTGGGATAAGCACAACCATCTAGCGGTCAAATTGCGGAATTGGGTTTTTTGTTTATTTGTTTTTAAGGTGGAATCGAGGTGGGTGGTGCCAACTTCAGCATTAGAAACTAGATGGATTATCGCGAGATCTGGCAAAAAGCCTCGTGCGAACCAGTCGACGCCCTGCTCGGGAACAGGCCCTGCGGATGGTGGTGGACCGGGGTTCTGCAGCGCACGCTGACGTTGGGAAGGGGCCCATGGAAGGGTTCGGCGTGACACCTCGGAGTGTGTCCAAGACACACGACCTTGTTGTGGGATGATACCTTATGTGTGTTGATGTAGAAGCGCAGATCATACGTGGTGAGTATGACACACGGCGGGCACAAAGTTGCCATTAGTTTGTTCCGGTTGGCATGTTTTTGGTTTTTTGTTCGGTTTTTTCCCCCGCTTCAAACTGTAATGGCGTCGTAAAAACAACTCATTCCTTCCAAACTGGTATTGTTTGGTACTGAATGGCAGACATTTCAGAGTTTTATCAACTGACTGAGCTCAGTGGTTACAGCGGAAGTGTAAAGTCTGAACTCTAAATAACCTCCCGGTTTAACCGCTTTCCTTGCCAAACAGCTGCAGATGCGTTGCGCCACCTGTAGTGCGAAGGTAGTTACCCCCGATAGGACTCGCCCTGGCCGGTAGAGCTACGCTTTGCTTTGGTTTAAACTAAAGTCAATGAACAACATGTAATTCATCTTTTTTTTAGCGTTCTAGTTTTATCAAGGACGACGGCCAAGGACACACGAGACATCCTACGTGTTGCTGAAGTTTCTATAAGTCTATTCAGTGCACCACATTGACCAATGTCGTATCTATTTCCTCATATGATTGACAACGTTATGTACCACGTAGGTTAGACGATTACTTACACTGTGAAATCAAGATCACATTGACTTTAAATGTAAGCTACATTGAACTGAATGCTGCACTGTTAAAAATATTGTTGAATATGAATAATAATCATCATATACTGTGTTGTATTTATAATACTTCTCGCTACACAAAACCATAAAGGTACTTACCAGGCTGGTCTTTTGTCTGTTATTTTGTGAGATATCAGGCCTAATATCACAGGTGACTATGGAGAAGTGATGCACTATCATCTTGTGCCTTATTATTTATTTATTTTTTTTAAATACTTGAATCTTGGAAATATGCTGACGGCAATCTTTTTCCTTTGCAGTTGTCATTATGAGAGTGAACTTCAAATCCACCGTTATTGGCTTCCTGGCAGCAGTGATAATTTTCTTTTACTACTTTAGCCCTTGGGGACGAGATCCTGCTTGGTACTACGTCGCCTATCCAGGAAACTATAATTTCATAATAGAGAATGCAACCAGTTGCAAGAGTCCAAGTCCCTTCCTGGTCTTGATGGTTCCTGTTGCCCCACGAGAACGTGCTGCTCGGGATGCCATCCGTAAGACCTGGGGAGGACAGAAGTTGGATCGCCGGGTCGTCACGTTCTTCGTCCTGGGTCTTCCCTCAGGACGCAGCCAGGCAGAGCAGCAGGAAGAACTTGTGAAGGAGCACCAGCAGCACAATGACCTGATCCAGAGTGACTTCCTAGACAGCTACCACAACCTCACCATCAAGACCATGATGATGCTGGAGTGGCTTAACACCAACTGTGTGAACGCTTCATACGTCATGAAGGTTGACTCAGACGTGTTTCTGAATGTCACGAATTTGGTTAAACTGCTCGTGGACCCCAGCCATGACAAACAAGACTACATGACAGGTTTGGTTTGGTGGGACAGCCCAGTCTCGAGGAACATATTCAACAAGTTCTACATACCCAGGAAAGTGATACCGGAGTCAAAGTTTCCCCCCTATCCTCTGGGAATGTCCTATGTCATGTCCTCGGACCTGCCTGGGAAGATCTTGGGAGTTGCACCTCGCATAAGAACTTTCTTCATTGAAGATGTCTACCTGGGCATGTGTCTGAAGCGCCTGGGCATCAAACCCAAGGACCCTCTTGAAAAAAAAAAGTTCATCGTTGACCCCCAAAATCCTCCTCTGAACAGCTGCGAGCTGTCCAAAGTGATTGCTGTGATGACAGGCAACATCAAACAGATGGAAACTTACTGGCAGATGTCCCAGCAGCAAGATACTAAATGCTAACTTTCATCAGTTGACCATGAATTTGTATACTTTTTAAATTATTTTGCAACTGTGTGCGTGTTCACAATTACTAGTATATAATGTGTACAAGCCAAAGATATGAAATATGAATGAAATGATTATTTGCTTATTTATGTTGTTTGAATGGTGAAGCAATGAGCGCAACGTTGCTGCAGAGAGAAAGTAGAACAAACATCTGGCCGGTGTGCAGTTTTTCCAGTGTCCCAGTTCTGAACCGACTCTGTTTCTTGGCCGCAAGGTCTCCAGCTCTGGAGAAGATCTGCTGGGTTGGCATAGGGGTGGCCCCCTAAAATAAATCCCCGCTGCCACCCCAGTTGGCACTAATGAATTTAAAAGTTGCGGCCAATTGAACATTTACGAGAGCGAAGCTCCGATGTCCGGCTTGTGATTGCAGCCGGCGAGAACGCCGGAGCGGCACGATTCTGCTTAACGTTATCGAGTTCAGCTGTACTCGGCATTGAATCGAATCGCACAAAAGCATTACAGCTACTTACGTTTGTAAAGCATTTTGCTGAGCAACATGGAAATGGCCGTATTACCTGTTGTAGGCATCATGACAACTTGACTTACTCGCTGCTATCAGATCCATTTGAACACTACGGGCAGCTCTGAAATGTTTGATATGAATATATATCAGCTGTTAACATCTGGTCACTGTTAATTCTCCTCTTAATGACGGAACAGTGACTACATTGCTGCTATGTAGCTGCATGTCTAATCTATATCTGTTGTATGTTTGAATTGCCTTTTGCTGCTTGCTTTTATTGCTAGCGTGCATTGCAGAGATTGATGGCAGATCTATGCAATGTATTCCGTTGTGTTTTTAATCTCATTGTTTTTGTAACTGTGTTGAAATGTTGACTATGGACAGAGTCTCGGGCCCACATCGATATTTATTGAAAAAAATCTTCCTTCAACAGGGACTGAAAATGAGTACATGCATAACAGATATCACTGTTGGGGCCGCCTCTAGAAATGCACATTTGAGGGGCCAGTCAGAAATGTGAAGAGAGCATTTTTTTTAATTTTTTTTTTAATTTTTTTTTAACACTGTTAGTTGTTTTGCTGCTTTGTGTCGAGCTCTCAACCTTGACAAGTGGATTGCACTCTGTCAGGCCTCGACCCTATGATCTGTCCAACTTGGGTGTCCCACCTGAAGACTAAATTTTAATAAACAACAACCTAACATTCATCTTCACTAAATGGCCCAGTTCTCAAATACATTTCAACCTAAAGGAAAGACTCCTTCTTTTTTGTTTTTTTAATTTAATTTAATCACTAAAATCTCCTCCTTTCTCTCCACCTCACTATCTTTTCTCTCCACTCTTCAACTTAGCTCTACAGCACCAGTCTCCTGTTCTCCATTGCAAAAACTCTCACAAATCCATCCATATCCAAGTTACTTTTTATGGACTTCTGATGGGTCAAGATTACCAAATTTAACTTTGGCTTGTGGCAGACGCAGCTCATTTGTCCTCAAGTCTGTTATAATAATAATAATAATAATAATAATAATAATAATAATAAATATATAATTAATAATATTAAATATAATTATTAATAATAATAATAATAATATTATTATTATTATTATTATTATTATTATTATTATTATTATTAGCAGTACAATGAGCAGAATACACATATTCACTATGAACTTAAGTAGGCATACGAAAGTCATTAAAAACGGCTGTCTCTCTCATCTCTGGACAGTGACAGTCTAAGGCTTAGTGAAGGGCCACTTATGTTTCCAGATCTGTTTTAATCAGAAACACATGTAACAGGTAAATAATGAATACACTTTTTATAATTGGAAAAAAATAATGCTCAAACATCACTCATTACTGGCTACATGCCACACTGTGAAGTAATAAGTTGTTTTTTGTTTTTTTGGAGGAGCTTTATTTTGAAATGCGACATCAGAATTTGCTGAAATTGAGTGAAGGGCTTCCTTGGGATGTGTACTGCCAAGCAGACATGGAAGAATGGACTGACAACAAAGAATATCAATCTGAAACAAAGTACAGAGAAAATCGATTCTATGTAGGTTCCCCAATGTGCTCAGTGATTACCGTAGTACCTGGTATACACAGAGCAAGCGGAAAGCGAGTGCCTGCTGGCTCCACCGCTTTCTGTCGGTGGGCTTTACCGCGGCAGTAAAGGCAATGTGATGACGTATAGAAAGCAAACCGACGCCCCCCTTTTCCGAGTGGCCAGACTGCAATATGATTGGTTCCAAGCTACGTCAGTCAACATCGGGGCGGGTTTGGTTGCATTTCGGTGGTTGTTGACGTTTTACGTCAGAAGTCAAGCCAAGCCAGAGCTAGCTGGTAAGTTCGTCCAACCTTTTTGTCTTATTAACTTCAGTCAGTCCAAATGGCTTCATTTATATAGAGTGTCGTCTCCGACTAATAAATATTATGTTCACTACAGAAACGAGTTAATTGAGTGGTCCAAGGCACCGTACCGTGTAGCTTTTCCATCAATAGGAATTGATTGCGTTCGACAGGAAACTCGTGCTATCGAGCATAAATGTAGACAACTCGTCAGAAAAAGTCCATCTTTGTTATCCTCCAGTCATTGGTGCTGCAGGATGGGGATATAGCAGGAGGGGTGAATGGCAACCGGGGATGTGAGGTTCAGCTAGTACCGTTAATCCAGTTCACTTGTGAGGGATTCGCTACTTTACCCGGTTTATCGACAACGAATGTCGCGTGGACGGATATCCACGATAATCGGAGCAGTCCCTTAAAATACACAATCGTCCCGTATTTGACAATGACACGGTGCGTCCCGTTTTGAATTAGGGAAGTTGGCAACAGGAGAGATGTCACACCTGTTTGCTGCAGGTAGTCTGCTAAATAATTCATCCGCGTTGACGCCGAGCCAAACCGAAAGAACTACACGCCAAATGAGCGGTGGGAGGGACTTTTATGTTGCCTTCTTGCATCATTGTTTTGTGATTTTGTTTTCGAAGAAACAATGCAGTTCCTGGGCAGGCTGCTGGACACGGTGTCCTCCGTGTCAACCCTCTTCACCAACCCCTACCGTGTCCGAGATGTGCCGCTCTCGGATGTCGCTGGAGCGGGCAAAGTCAAAGTGAGGGAGGAGGGGCGGATCGCGCTGTACAAGAACGCCCAGAGCCAATCATGGGACTGCATGCTGCTCTACGCCGAGGCTGCTGTGGCACTGAGGTCAGTTCTGAAGTTTCTAAATGATATTTGTTTTAATTGCAATACGATGATTGCACTTTTAATGGGGAAAATCTAGTGTTTGTATGACTTGGAGAGAAGCTTCCAATTGATTTCACCGAGTCATTGAAGCTATTTACACATACAGGTACTAGCCGAAATCAGCAAAATCCAAAGAAATAAAAACTTGAAATGTATTGATTTGCATATTATTCCTTTATATAATATGTCAAATTCACCTTTTAAGTTGAATTGCAGAAATACAGCAACCTTTTCAGGATATTCTAATTTTCTGGGTAGTACCTGTATGTTATTGTTGGTTGTTGCTGAATACCCATGTAACAATGTGATATACTGATAAGTCATAGAATGCTACAATTAAGAACAGAATAATTCCTCTCATTTTACATTTCAAGCTACTTTACCACACGCAACTATCCATACTGCAAATTGTGTATTTCATGAATTAAAGCTTTTGCAGCATTCATTTTAGTGATGGCGCAGGAGTAGAAACTACTTTTTAATGTTGTAGAGCGACTATCCAAAGGACCAGGGAAAAAAAAATATATATAGTCGCAGAGAGGCTAAGTAAGGTGAAAAAATACCTGCCGGACGCGCTGATGGATGAAGTCACAGCATGTAGATTTATTGCATGGTGTTTGATTCATTCATTCATTCATTTTCTATACCCGCTTATTCCTGTTCAGGGTCACGGGGGTCTGCTGGAGCCTATCCCAGCTGTCTTAGGGCGAAGGCAGGGTACACCCTGGACAAGTCGCCAGTTCATCGCAGGGCCACATAGAGACAAACAACCATTCACACTCACATGCACACCTACGGACAATTTAGAGTGTTCAATTGACCTCACATGCATGTTTTTGGACTGTGGGAGGAAGCCGGAGAACCCGGAGAGAACCCACGCAGACACGGGGAGAACATGCAAACTCCACACAGAAAGGTCACAGGTCCGGGCCCCGGAATCGAACCCACGACCTTCTTGCTGTGAGGCGGCAGCGCTAACCACTGCGCCACCATGTCGCCCCATGGTGTTTGAGTGACACAAAAATGCGGTTCAAAACAAAAATAAGGCCAGGCAAAGGAAAGCGGTCAGCAAAAGTAGGACATCCCCTCCCTCGCCCTCTCAGTTCATTCAAAAAACCCGCCAGGTGTAGAGCAGCTGATATTCGCTTCTGCTGATGTCCCACCCACACCACTTGATGCATATCCCCGCATATGACAAATAATCCATAATAAACATCCGGTGAAACAACAGACAAACAACAACATTAGCTGGCACATACAAATGTGTTAATTATTGCTTTCCTTGCTGCTTGATAAATGTACTCTATCAAAAACCCATTTTATTAACAGTTATGAAACAATCTTAACGAAATGGTTTCCCAGAGATTAAAAAAAATACATATGATAACATTATGTTTGATTTAACAGCCTTTTAAACAAATGTTTTATGTTCTTTGTATTTTGAGATTATGGTCTGTCGTTTAAGTTCTACATGTGCTATTGAAAAAGTCTCCACGAAGAAAAATCCAAAGAGACAGTATTGCTTTAAATCTGGCCATTCTCTGACACAGTGTCCACCAATCAGGGAGAGTGTTGAAATGAGCAGTGCACCTGCTAAGTCTACCTATGTGGGTGTACCAGGCTGTTCCAGGTTGCATCTGAAGCAGAGGCCCTGAGCTGTTTCTCCGAGTATGCCCTCAAGCTTCGACCATTCTATGAAACGCTCCCTTTAAAGGCTGAGACCACCCAGCCAATTGTGGACTGCATCCGCAACCACCCAGACTGGAATTCTGCCCACATTGCCATTGAGACGGGTCTGAGAGCGTGTCTCAAACACAACTATATTCAGAGGTAAGGACACCCCAGCACCCCACGCTGTTTCACAGCAAGTGTATGTTTCCAGTGTTTATAGTTGAGCAGCAGAAACAGACTGCCAAGTGTGTGTTAGGGCTGTGCGATTGATCGATTTAAAATCGAAATCAGATTCTTTTAGTCGTAATGATGTTAAATAGAGGGAAATCGGAAAATCGATTTTCCTCTTTCATGCTTCCGGGTTGGCGCCTCTTGGGTACCGTAGTCCTCCTCCCCCCTGGAGAAGCTGTTAACTGGCTTCCTATGTTTACTGGCATCTGCACTAGCTAGCCACAGCAGGTGTTAAAACCAGGAAGTGATTCTGTTTGCTGCCCTCAACACTACCTGCTAAATTATTTTTCCGAAGTCGCATACAACACGCACTTGTCCCGTTTTTTTAAAGTTTTTTTTTTTAAAGTTTATTTTTTTTTAGCATATTTAATCGGGAGAATGTGTTACACCGTGTTCCTCCAGGCGTCTCGTTAGGGTGGTCAGAAAGTCCAAGGCCCTCTGCTAGGACCGGGGTAGGAGTCTGGTTCACATTGACCTGTTCCCAGTGCGTGCTGGAGTCCAGCAGGGCTGCCCTCTGGCCTCTGGCTGCCCTCCAGGCACAGCCTGGGGCCAGTGGGGGTCCACTTTAGGCGCCACATGATTTCATCTCTGCTTCATGTACATGATGTTGTCATGTTGGCATCATGGAGCCCAGGACCTCCAGTGTGCACTGGGGTGGTTTGTGGCCGGGATGAGAATCAGCACCTGCAAGTCCGAGGTCCTGGTTCTTGACCGGAAAGAGGTGGTTTATCCTCTCCGGGTCGCTCAGAAGATGGACGGATGGCTCCATTGCATCTACTGATAGCATCTTCACTGATGACTAACCGCCCCACTCATTCTGTCTCCAGTCAGATCAATGCTCAGGATCTGTCGGGTCAGACCCCGCTGCACCTGGCGTGTGAGCGTGGAGACTTGATGTGTGTGAAGGAGCTGCTGGAGGAAAGCCAGGCTCGCACTGACATCAAAGACCGCAAAGGAGAAACAGCCATACACGCTGCAGCCAAGCTGGATTCCCCAGTCATCACTCAGGTGAGCAGCATCATCACAAGACCTTCACCATCACCGTCTTGTTAAAACGCAGCCCATTCAACCCATGGTGCTGTCAGTGTCTGGACCGACCTGCTGCTCTCTCTATCCACTTCCTGTCCTTCACATTCCGTCTCCTCCTCCATCCAGGCAATGTGCTCCAGGTTTTGCTCAGGGATCAATGAGCTGAATGAGGCCGGGGAGGCGCCGCTTCACATCGCCTGCCGTCTGGGACGCATGGAATCCGTCAAAGCTCTGCTAGGGGGCGGAGCCAGGTGTGATGTCATCGGCAGCGCTGGCTACCCGATTCACTGTGCCATGAAGTACAGTGAGAAGGGGTGAGTGGTGCAAAAGGCGTAGACTTCATTGCTAATCTTATATTTTTTTTGATAGTGGTAGCTCTGCCAAGTTCTACATTCTAGACAGCATGGACACGAGAACTGACTGTACAGAACGAGAACTGACTGTCATTAACGAACAATGTTTTTTTTTTTTGTTTTTGTTCGTACTGTTGTGTTAACATATCCATTTTGCGTTCAACTTGTAGTTGTGTAGAGGAAATCCTCCGAGCAGACCACGGCCAGCTCCAGGCTGAGGACTCGGTGTATGGAGGGACGCCTCTGCACTGGGCCAAAACTGCAGAGGTGAATTATATTTGTTACGCCAGAGTTGTAAACTATGTTCCAATCAAATCAAACTTTATTGAAGTGGCACTTTTCCAACAAACAAATGCAAAGCAAAAAGAAGTTCACAAAAATCAAGCAAGCAACCAAAGCAACACCTGTCTGTACCAACTTAGGCTCGCAGACTTTTAACTGACACATTATGTCCATATGTATTGCACTGAACTTTTTATTCTATTTCTTAGCTGTGACTATGTGTGTGTGTCAGTGAGCAGCTGAATAAGTGAATTTCCCTTTGGGATGAATAAAGTAATTATCTGTCTATCTATCTTTCTATCTATCTATCTATTACGGAAGCGTATTGCTGCCACCCTAGAAAAAAAAAACGGGGGCTCAGTAGAAATATCACGTTATTCACGTTTTTACGTGATAATTTTCACGTTATAACGTGAAAGTTTTCACGTTATAACGTGATAGTTTCACGTTTTTATGTGATACTTTTACGTTAAAACGTAAAAAACTATCACGTTATAACGTGATACTGAGCCCTGTTTTTTTTTTCTAGGGTGGCAGCAATGCGCTTCCGTAATCTATCTATCTATCTATCTATCTATCTATCTATCTATCTATCTATCTATCTATCTATGTTGACGCGAGCAGAAAATATTTGTTCTCGCCTTTGCCTTTTTTAAGGTCATCTGACCTTTGAAACAGTGAAAACAAAAACCATAACTGCTGAACTGAAGGGTCCGTGAGGGTTCACAAGGTCAATGAAAGACGGCTCTCTGACTGGCTGTTATGCTCTACGCAAATACCCGAAACGGTCTTCCTCTCCATTTTGCAGATGTGTCGGGTCCTCCTTGAGCACGGCTGCACCGTCAACTACCTCAGCAGAACTGGGGAGAGCCCGCTGCACATCATGACTAAGAAGGGCCGTTTTGAGGCAGCCATGGTTCTGCTCACCCACGGAGCCAATGCCAACCTAAAGGATCAAGGTGGGAACACAGCTCTGCATCTTGCTATGAAGGTGTGTATATTGAGATATTGTTTCCATCATTCCAGTTAGCAGATCAAATGTTTTGTTGTATGGTGCAAATAAAATGCCAATCTTAAAATCTCGGCCAGCGTTGGAAAAGTGTTTCGTCATCCTGATGGAAGGTTAAATATCAGGCCATACCATAATAAATCAGTCAATCAGTCAACTTTTTTTTTTTTATTCACCCGAAAGCGTCGATAGTGACCTAACCAATCGGTTGCCTTGAGGGGCATTTGGGCCCCTTGTTTGCAATCTAAACACCTGTGGTCATATTAAGCAATAAACCAAACAATCAAGTGAAGGAAAAGTGGATTTTCCTTCTGGGTGTGAGATTGGTCAACCCATTTATTAGTCAAATTGATCCTGCAGTCTCACCGTTAGCACCCCTAGGTCATAAAACCCACAAAAACATGGTTCCTCTTGACCGACACCACATTGCACTGTTTCTGTCTAGATATCCATACATGTTTTGTGACTTATTAATAAGGGCTTGTTTTGATAGATGGACCACATACAACTGATCAAAGCCCTGATTGTGTTTGGAGCTGATGTGGAGATCCACAATGACCTGGGCGAGACGCCTGGACTCATTGCTGCCCGCTCCAGCAAAGGTAAGAGGAAACTGGGTCAGGAAACGGTCATAAGAGGGAGGGAGGACCACTGGGGACCCTCAGTGATGCATCACAGGGAGGTTCTTCTGTGGGCAAGTAAAGTAAAGAACCAAACCAGAAATTCCATTTTGGTCATGAAGTAGTTGTTTTTCCTGAAAAGTTTTTATTTTATTTTATTTTAATTATTTTAGCACCGTATTAAAAAAAAAAAAGAAAAAAGGAAAGAAAGAATATGAGATTTTGCACTTGAATTTTGAAAATAAAAAAGTAGTTGAAATTCTGAAAAGCGCATGCACCTTTTTGAATGTTCAGTTTGAAATCGATGACAACACTGAAAACAGAACAGAATCATCCAAGTTTGCTTTGGATGTTCAAGCCTCTTGAGAGCAATTGATTTTAATTGCTCTTTAATGTGCAGTACCATGCACGTCCACTTGGATGAGTCATCTTGCCATTTTTCACTGAATTCAAAAAGCTTGATTTCATATTGTCTATATCCTGACCTCGTTGTTGCCTTGCTTTTAAAGCTTTTAAAAATGACTCTGGCATCAACATAAACGTCGCCTGTTTTTTGTCCAATATATGAGTCTTATATATAGTATATTAACACAATTTTAAACGTTCTTACCCTTTTAATTGTTAATTTGCGCCGCAACGGTCGCTATTCGCCCGTGCATGCAAAGGCGTCGCCCTTCAAAAGTGGCGCTGCTAAAAATAATTTGTCGTCGATGCATGACGTCATGGTGACATCACAGTTGCTAACAGTGCATTTTTTTGGTCCCCGTCTTAACTTCTTTGTCCTTTGTTGTGCTGTGTGCATGTGTTGGCTCGCCTGTGTGTCTCTAACCCGAAAGGTCCGAACAGAAAAATACTGCTGGACATGCTTTGTAACGTGGGAGTCCGGCGGTGCCTCCCACCCAGCCAGCAGCCAGGCATAGGTAACACCTCCACCTCTGCAGCGCCGTCCGCCTCCACACACATCATCCTAACGGAGGACTTTTATCTTGAAAATCTCACAATTAAACATTCACTTGTAGTTATTTAGCAGTTGACTATATTTTTGTTTCCTATAAAAAAAAGGTTGGGCTTTCAGCGTGAATGCATTAACTGCAATGAGATTGAATACAATCCATAACGCGTTAGAAATTTTAAATTGCTTTATAATTGCTGGCCTTTTGTCCCTTGCATGCACCCATAGTCAGGTCCTCAAGCCTTTTTCTTTTTTTGGAAGCCCAAATGCAACGGCGACGGTGCACACCCCCATCCTGGTGGTGGCAGCACCTACAGAGAGCAGCTCCACCTCTCACTGGTCGGCTCTAGTCTCCGTGCTAGCGGTACCCAGGCAGCCCAGTCCGCCCAGTCCGCCCAGTCCACTGCTGCCAGTGCAGTTTAGATTGTTCACTGTGGTCCTTGCAGCAGATGGCATAGAGGCTCCATTCAGCTTCAGAGAGGAAAACTCTGTCTTCCGTCTTCCACGTGGTCCTTTGTGTTTCTACTCAAGAGAAAAATGTGCTTAACACCCTCCTGATGTATTTGCTTGACACTGCATCTAGACCATGCAGTGCATCTAGACCAGGGGTGTCAAACTTATTTTGGTTCACGGGCCACATAGAGGAAAATCTATTCCCAAGTGGGCCGGACCGGTAAAATCATGGTACGGTAATAATAACGTAAAAATAACAACAACTTCCAGTTGTTTTCTTTGTTTTACTTCGTTCGTGTTATTTCAGCACTCTGCTCTCTGCATCAGTGTTGCCAACTCCTCAGCAAGGAAAGTCGCTATTGGCTGTCCTAAAAGTCGCCAAATGACGTCATCATCTAATTTGCATAATTTACAATTTGCACTTGATCGCAACACCAGGAAAAGTCACTAGATTTGTCGCTAGTCGCTTTTGACAAAAAAAGGTTGCTATTGGGAGAATAGCGACTTTTTGGGGAGAAAGTCGCCAAGATGTCAACACTGCTGTGCATCAGCTCTGTCTGTTTCGACAGAGACATTTTGGGGCAATGAGGGCAGCCAATAGGAGACGTGAGTGGCTGTACTTGTGCCGATTTGCTCAGCCCCAGTATTGAGTTTGTTTGAGAAGCAGAAACGATATTGCGACACCAAGTGGACACATTTAGAACAGCACTTTCTTTCACTGAAATATTGCAGTTTTTATAAACATGAACATTTAAATGTGATTAATCGTGGTTAACTATGGAACAGAGATTAATCTCATTTTAAAAAAAAAAAAAAGTGATGGTACGACAGCCTCAGTGAAAATATTTCTTTCTGTGTGTGCTTCCCATCACCTTTCGGCTGTGTTTGGCAATCAGATGTGGACATCATGCACATGGGGGCTGCAGTCGGAGCCACTAACAGAGGCAGGGCTGAAGTGGATGGTTCCAACATGGACAATAAGTGAGTAAAGCATCAGCATCATTTAGTTTAGAAACCAGTTTTGGGGAGGGATGGAACAATACTTAAAAAATCACAGTTTTATACTTACCTCGGTTTTAAAATTACACTTTGATTAATTTTCGCTTAAGTTTGGGACCAAAATGCTAAAAACTAAATTTGGTTGTTGTTTAGCACTTTTAAAAGTACTTTTGTCAATGAGCAATTTGTCACATTCTACAAAAAATGAAAATGAGAATAATGGAACACTGTTCCTAAGTGCTCTCTGGTAATGACTTGATAAAATATTATCACATTGAATGATATTGCTTTGTATATGCATGTGCGATCAAACCCAACGTGGTTCAATACAGCATTTCTCAACTGGTGGGTTGCGACCCAAAAGTGGGTCATGGAGCATTTTTGATGTTAGTTTGTTTTTTTTTTCCAGGGATTTCAAAGCATGTATATTTATGTATTTTAAAATTGTATGTTCTAATTTGTTCATATGATGATTATGATTAAAAGACGGCTGTATTGTTGCACTATTTTTCTATTTTTGTGAAATAAATTTCCTCGCTGTGGATTAAAATGTCTCAGCTGCGACTCCACCAGTTGAGAAGCACCAGTTTAATGCTGGTACAGTGTATGGTTACACCCCCAGTATTGGACGATTGGACAGTTAAGAATCTGAGTCTGACATGAGAATGTGTCGTGTTTTCTCTCTTCCCCTGTGCAGAGTGGATAGACTCCTCTGTCTGGACGGTGGTGGGATTAAAGGCCTGGTGTTGATCCAGATGTTAATAGCTCTGGAGAGAGAGGCTGGACGGCCCACCAGAGAGCTTTTTGATTGGATCGCTGGCACGAGCACGGGGGGAATCCTGGCACTCGCTATAATACATGGTGTGTTTGTTGTGCGTGCATGTGCGTGTGGTTGTGTGTCCCTTTTTTCACTTTGAAATAACACCCTATGAAAATCCGGTGGTGTCTTGCAGGCAAGTCCATGGAGTACCTGCGGTGTCTGTACTTTAGGATGAAGGAGCAGGTGTTCAAGGGGTCCCGACCGTACGAGTCAGCGCCGCTGGAAGACTTTCTGAAAAAGGAGTTTGGGGAGAACACCAAAATGGCAGAGATCCAACACCCCAGGTTGATGCTTTTAAGAGTGGTGTTTACATCCAAGTCATGTGACCCCACGCCTTTTAGTCTAAATAATAATAATAATAATAATAATAATAATAATAATAATGATAATAATTTGATAATTGGCTGTTGAGCTTCTCCATGGTCAGGTGTCTGTTATTCCCTCAATCATGTATCATTGACATAAGCAGACGAAAGGTCTAGAGTGGATTTACGTTTGGATTCTGATGTGCTCGAAATCCACAGAGCTGCCACCATCAATGAAACAAACTTATCATTGGGCAGGAATTTTAAAGGAAGCCCATTATAAGGTATCAAAATATTATATGTGGCCCATTTTGGTGCATTCTGACAAAGAAACGCATTAAGAATGAAAGAAACACACTGACAAACTCTGCAGCACCGTGGTGGACGACAGAAGAATGGTAAACCTTGACAGGAGTTGGCCAGATGAACTGAACACTCACTCCCCAGCAGGCGTCTTTGATCTCGATGTCGCCAAACTGCCTTTAGGAGAAAACTGAAGGGGAAAATGAGTCCGCAACAAGCAGGAAGTGAGCAGAGCTGCAGTTGGAGGCCTGGCAGAGCATCACCTGGATGATGGCTGATGGCTTTGTGAATCCACTGGTGTGTCATTGAGTGCAGCGGATGGACCAACATTAAGTGACAATTTGATCTGTTTGTTGCCAATTACTGTCTGTCTGTCTGTCTGTCTGTCTGTCCATGTAGATACAGATAGATTGACCTTTGGGATGTAATGCTTGTGTGCAGGGTGATGGTCACCAGTGTTCTAGCTGACAGACATCCGGGTGAACTGCACATCTTCAGGAACTACGACCCTCCATCAACCCACAGCCAGTCTCCTTACGCCACTACAGCCACATTCAAGCCACTCACCACCCCACAAGGTGCATGGACATGATTGGAGGGAGGGTCTAGTGCGTCCACGCTGTCACTTCATGGCGCTAAATGATAATATTATTTTATTCAGTGTTGTATGTATATGTCATATGTGTGTATTTGATGAGGTTACTGTTGATTTATATGATTATTGCTCTGGGAAATTTGCCAAAATGCTGAACTATGACAGATAGATATTGAAAGAACAGGATAACCTGAATATTTCACAGCAACAGAGTGTGGGGGGAAAGGTTAAGAAGCAAATGAAAGCAGGTTGGAACAGGTGGAAAAGTGTGATTGAAGAGTCCTCAGCAAGAATGAAAGGAAAGCTGCACAAAACTGGGGTGGGTCTGTAGAAGGTGCTGGGTTTGGAGACAGTTGCACTGAGGAACAGACAGGTTGGCAGGTTGGTCTGGGCATGTACAGACCAAGAGTGGTGGATATCTTGCTTGATGGATGCTTGATGGCTGGAGGTGGAACTGCCCGACAGAAAACCTGGATGAAGACCAGTGGGGGAATGTATGTATGAAGTGAAAATGGGCGTGAAGTTAGCTGGTGTGAAAGCATAGGGTCAGGCAGAGGCAGATTATTTGACCTGGCCAGCCCTCAATGGGAAAATATGCCTTTGTCATGTCACACCAGAACAACATGTATGGAGAGCTGCCCGCTCCAGCGGTGCTGCCCCAAGCTACTTTCGACCAATGGGACGCTTTTTGGATGGAGGTCTACTTGCCAACAACCCCACGCTTGATGCCATGGCAGAAATCCATCAGTACAATAAAGCCATGAAGGCTGAGGTTTGTACCCTGGCTGTCACTCTGTTGTGTTTTTAACTCTTCTCCTCTTTAATTTTCTTTGTTGATTGATCAGTTTTCTCCTTCACTTTTCCCCCCTTTCTCTCTCAGGGTCGAGGAAAAAGTAAAAAATTGGGGATTGTGGTCTCCCTTGGAACAGGTGAGGTTCTTCTGTCCGTGGAAAACAATGTTTTTTTTTATCCACTTTTTTAAACTGTCTCCTTTATTGACACATTTTTAGGGTTTTACACAAAATCACACAGTCTTTGGTGGTGGTGGAGCTCACCTGTGGCACAGTCTCATTAGCCTTTAGCACTCTGACCCCTGGTGAAAGCACTGGTGGAAGCACTGGTGGGTGGAAGCACTGGTGAGTGGATGCACTGGTGGATGCACTGGTGGAAGCACTGGTGGGTGGAAGCCCTGGTGGATGCACTGGTGGAAGGAAGCACTGGTGGAAGCACTGGTGGGTGGAAGCACTGGTGGATGCACTGGTGGATGCACTGGTGAGTGGAAGCACTGGTGGAAGCACTGGTGGAAGCACTGGTGGGTGGAAGCACTAGTGGGTGGATGCACTGGTGGGTGGAAGCACTGGTGGAAGCACTGGTAGAAGGAAGCACTGGTGGAAGCCCTGGTGGAAGCACTGGTGGGTGGAAGCACTGGTGGACGCACTGGTGGGTGGAAGCACTGGTGGATGCACTGGTGGGTGGAAGCACTGGTGGGTGGAAGCACTGGTGGGTGGATGCACTGGTGAGTGGAAGCGCTGGTGGAAGCACTGGTGGAAGCACTGGTGGGTGGAAGCACTGGTGGGTGGAAGCCCTGGTGGATGCACTGGTGAGTGGAAGCACTGGTGGAAGCACTGGTAGAAGGAAGCACTGGTAGAAGGAAGCACTGGTGGAAGCACTGGTGGGTGGAAGCACTGGTGGATGCACTGGTGGAAGCACTGGTGGAAGCACTGGTGGGTGGAAGCACTGGTGGAAGCACTGGTGGATGCACTGGTGGACGCACTGGTGGGTGGAAGCACTGGTGGGTGGATGCACTGGTGGAAGCACTGGTGGAAGCACTGGTGGGTGG